>SJXQ01004388.1:83003-111920 GCA_006408695.1 Aepyceros melampus | reverse complement strand
ATGCAGGTCAGGAAGCAACAGTTAGAACTGGACATGGAACAACAGACTGGTTCCAAATAGGAAAAGGAGTATGTCAAGGCTGTATATTGTCACCCTGCTTATTTAACTTCTGTGCAGAGTACATCATGAGAAACGCTGGGCTGGAAGAAACAAGCTGGAACCAAGATTGCCGAGACAAATATCAATAACCTCAGATATGCAGATGACACCACCCTTATGGCAGAACTAAAAAGCCTCTTGATGAAACTGAAAGAGGAGTAGGAAAAAGTTGGCTTAAAGCTCAACATTCAGAAAACGAAGATCATGGCATCCAGTCCCATCACTTCATGGGAAAAAGATGGGGCAACAGTAGAAACAGTGTCAGATTTTATTTTGGGGGGCTCCAAAATCACTGCAGATTGTGACTGCAGCCATGAATTTAAAAGACGCTTATTCCTTGGAAGAAAAGTTATGACCAACCTAGATAGTATATTCAAAAGCAGAGACGTTACTTTGCTGACTAAGGTCCGTCTAGTCAAGGCTATGGTTTTTCCTGTGGTCATGTATGGATGTGAGAGTTGGACTGTGAAGAAGGCTGAGCGCTAAAGAACTGATGCTTTTGAACTGTGGTGTTGGAGAAGACTCTTGAGAGTCCCTTGGACTGCAAGGAGATCCAATAAGTCCATTCTGAAGGAGATCAACCCTGGGATTTCTTTGGAAGGAATGATGCTAAAGCTGAAGTTCTAGTACTTTGGCCACCTCATGCGAAGAGTTGACTCATTGGAAAAGACCCTGATGCTGGGAGGAATTGGGGGCAGGAGGAGAAGAGGACGACCGAGGATGAGATGGCCAGATGGCATCACAGACTCAATGGACATGAGTCTGAGTGAACTCCGGGAGTTGGTGATGGACAGGGAGGCCTGGCGTGCTGCGATTCATGGGGTCTCAAAGAGTCAGACACGACTGAGCGAATGAACGGAACTGAACTGATCATTTTGCCTTTTCATACTGTTCATGGGGTTTTCAAGGCAAGAATACTGAAGTGGTTTTCCATTCCCTTCTCCAGGGGACCACATTGTCTCAGACCTCTCCACCATGCCCAGTGCATGTCCACACTGCCACCTGATGTTCACACGCCCTGGGAAACCTGGCGTATTTGGGGGAAAGACAGTGTGTGGTGTGTCACAGAGTGGAGTAGGATAGGCCACAGGGGAAAAGAGCCTTAATAAGGATAAGATGGTGATGAGGTGAAACTGGGGGCATGGGGTTGTAGGGTGGGCAGGGGAAGAGAAATGGCAGAGGGAGAAAAGGGAGAGGGAGTTTAATGTTGGTCATGTACTAACACATAATGCCAGAGATCAAAGTGCAAATGGGAAAAGTGGGCAAGGGAGATACTACATAGAGGACTTGGGGATCTGGGTTGGTAAGGAGGGTACAGAGAGTCATGAGAACCAAAGTTCCAATGGGTAGAGAAGTCCATGGGCAAAAGTGAGCAAAGGGCAGTGGTGAGTGGGTTTATAAAACATGGTGTGAGGAGAAGGTGATTGCACGTGGAGTAGGCAGGTCCTGGTAGAGTTAGCAGTCCTAGTGAGATAGTGTGCGGGGAAGGGGATGGAGCCCAGGGGAGATAATGGGCACAGGACATGAGAGCCCTGGAGAGGACAATGGGCATGAGCGAGCCCAAGAGCCCAGGAAAAAGGAGCAGTACTACAGGGCTGAAGACCATGGATTGGCATGTGTCTGCGTCCATGGGGGCAATGATGAGAGTTATGCTGTGCTTAGTCGATCAGACGTGTCCACTCTTTGGAACTCCATGGACTGAAGCCCGTCAAGCTCCCCTGTCCATCGGGAGTCTCCAGGCAAGAATACTGGAGTCGGTTGCCATTCCCTCCTCCAGGGCATCTTCCCTACCCAGGGATTGAACACAGGTCTCCCTCATTCCAGGAAGATTCTTTACTGTCTGAGTGATGGGCCAGGGAAAATGAGAGTGCAGGGTCGCCGAGAGCACAGGGCATGGGATGAGTGTGTATTCTTCAAAAATATATCACTGAAGGAAAAAAAATAAGATCTGTAAGTATTCTAAATTAAAGAAATGAAAGAATCAAGACAATGGAATGCAATTCTCATATCATGACTAGATCCTAGATTTATGAAAGTAGATAGAAAAGACATTATTGGCTCACTAGGAGAAATCTGTATATGGACTTGCTATTCAATGATGCGTTATATTAGCATTGATTTGTTAGTAAGGTGCTAGTATCAATTGATAAATTTATCAATAAATTGATAAATTGCCTCTATTGTGTTAGAGAATGACCTTGAAAGAAGAAAGTAAATATTCAGCTATCAAGGGCAAACTGTCAAAAGGTATACAATTTATTCTCACATGAAACAACAAGCACATAAACAGATGAAAAAGAATTTGAGATAAAATGGCAATGTTTGCAAAGAAAATAGTAATGTTGGGTAAATTTAGATGAAAAGTATGCTGTAGGTTCAGGGTTTTGCAGGTCTATATTTCCTGCTGTATTTTTACATTTCCATATGTTTAAATTTTTCAAAATAAAAAGTGATCATTAAGTGAAAGGTGGGAGTATGTGCAGAAAGCAAAAAACAACTAAAGAGCCTCTTGATGAAAGTGAAAGAGGAAAGTGAAAAAGTTGGTTTAAAACTCACCATTCAGAAAACTAAGATCATGGTATCTGGTCCCATCACTTCATGGCAAATAGCTGGGGAAAGAGTGGAAACAGTGACAGACTTTATTGGGGGGGGGGGCTCGAAAATCACTGCAGATGGTGACTGCAGCCATGAAATTAAAAGATGCTTGCTCCTTGGAAGAAAAGTTATGACCAACTTATACAGCATATTCAAAAGCAGAGACATTACTTTGCCAACAAAGGTCCGTCTAGTCACAGCTATGGTTTTTCCAGGAGTCATGTATGGATGTGAGAGTTGGACTATAAAAAAAACTGAGCACCAGAGAATTTATGCTTTTGAACTGTGGTGTTGGAGAAGACTCTTGAGAGTCCCTTGGACTGCAAGGAGAACAAATGAGTCCATCCTAAAGGAAATCAGTCCTGAATGTTCACTGGAAGGACTGATGCTGAAGCTGAAACTCCAATAATTTGACCACCTGATGCAAAGAACTTACTCATTAGAAAAGATTCTGATGCTGGGAAAGATTGAAGGCAGGAGGAGAAGGGGACGACAGAGGATGAGATGGTTAGATGGCATCACCGACTCAATGACGTGAGATTGAGTAAACTCCGGGAGTTGATGATGGACAGGGAGGCCTGGCGTGCTGCAGTCCATGAGGTCGCAAAGAGTTGGATATGACTGAGCAACTGAGCTGAACTGAGCTGGGAGTATGTTGATACACTGATGCTGGGATATTATTACATTTTACAGCCAAGTGTAAGAGCAGTTTAGCAATTACGCACCCACAGTGAGACTGTGCAGTCGTGGCGGTGAAGCAGTCGCATCCCTCAGAACCACTGAGATAGTCCATGTGTGCACAAGGCAACATGGCCAACGAGCCACATCCCATGATGCGACAGCTGACGTTTGACTCTTTAAATGTATAAACAGGAAGTGTTCTGATGTAGAGGTCTCATTAATAATCTCTACTGAAAAAAAGAGAAACTTCCTACACTATTCGTGCGGATGTAAACCGGGGCAACCACTGTAAAAAAACAGTATGGACAAGCCTTACAAAACTAAAAAACAGACTTACTATATGATCTAGCAATTCCACACATGGGTATATATATTTTAAAAAAGACAACACACACACTTTTTAATTAAAAAGTAACACGCGCCCCACTGTTCACAGCAGTAATTTTTTTATAATAACCAAGGTAAGGACTCAGACTGAGTTACCAACAGATGAATGGATAAAGAAGAGGTGGTGTATACACAATGGAATACTGCTCAGCCATTAAAGAGAATGAACTTTTGCCACTGTAACAACGTGGATGGACTTAGAAATTACTGTGCTTAGGAATTACTACATTTATAAGTCACAGAAAAGCCAATACTATATGATATTACTGTTATGTAGAATCTAAAAACTGGAACAAACTTGTGAATATAATAAAAAAAAGAGATTCATAGATATGGAAAACGAAGTAGTGGTTACCAGTGGGGAGAGGAAAGAGGGTAAGGGCAACAGGGGAATATGGAATTAAGAGATGCATGGTTTTTCCAGTGATCATGTATGGATGTGAGAGTTGGACTGTGAAGAAAGCTGAGCACCAAAGAATTGATGCTTTTGAACTGTGGTGTTGGAGAAGACTCTTGAGAGTCCCCTGGACTGCAAGGAGATCCAACCAGTCCATTCTAAAGGAGATCAGTCCTGAGATTTCTTTGGAAGGAATGATGCTGAAGCTGAAACTTCAGTACTTTGGCCACCTCATGCGAAGAGTTGACTCATTGGAAAAGACTCTGATGCTGGGAGGGATTGAGGGCAGGAGGAAAAGGGGACAACAGAGGATGAGATGGCTGGATGGCATCACTGACTTGATGGATGTGAGTCTGAGTGAACTCCGGGAGTTGGTGATGAACAGGGAGGCCTGGCGTGCTGTAATTCATGGAGTCGCAGAGTCTGACACGACTGAGCAACTGAACTGAACTGAAGGGTATATTGTACAGCACAGGAACCATAGCTGATATATTATATTAACTATAAATGGAATAAAAATTAAAAAATTGTGAACTGCAATGTTTTACCCAAACATACTCTAAATCAACTATACTTCAATCTTTAAAATAAACTAAAAATATTAAAGTTGAAACACAAAATTTAAAAATGAGTAAATAAATTCTTCTCTGGAGCTTTCTGGAAAACATAAAGATGAGATACTGTGAATAGATTATTGTCTCAATGTTCTTATCAAGGTGGGGTAATAGTGTTAGATAAAATGACACTGTAATTCGATTTTAAATGTATCTTAATTTCTAGGTTAAAGCTAACACAAAATATATACACAAGTTTCAAAAAAAGATTATAAAGTAGAATTATATTTAAAAACTAATGGAAGAGAAGTTAACACAGGTAAAACAAGAAAATAAAATCTATTGATAGACAGTTGTATCTATTATATTAAATGTAAATAGATGAATTTCTTACTCAAAATTTTATTACTGTATTCAATAAATGGTTTTTCAAGAGATATGGTCATATAATAGGATTAAGGTAGAAAAATGAAAAATACACTTTATGGAATTAAAAAAATAGCATGGCAAAATATTTTTCAGATAAAATATACTTTAAATTTTATAACTAATGTAGTTAGTGCTATTTCAAATTTTTATTAAATACAACTTTCCAATATGTTATTGAGAAATACCAAACATGACTGACTTTATACATATATATATGCATATATACATATACACACAAATATACACAAAGATCACAAGCAGACATATATACACATTCTATAGTTAGGTATGTTTGTATATTCTTCTTCTTCTATGTGATCTCAAAGTGAAAGTGAAGTCGCTCAGTCTTGTCCGATCTTTGCGACACCATGGACTGTAGCCTACCAGGCTCTTCTGTCCATGGGATTTTCCAGGCAATAGTACTAGAGTGAATTGCCATTTCCTTCTCCAGGGGATCTTCCCAACCCAGGGATTGAACCCGGGTCTCCCCCATTGTAGACAGATGCTTTACCGTCTGAGCCATCTGAAAGTGAAAAGTGAAAGTGAAGTCGCTCAGTCATGTCTGACTCTTTGCAACCCCGCGGACTGTAGCCCACCAGGCTCCTCCATCCATGGGATTCTCCAGGCAAGAGTACCGGAGTGGGTTGCCATTTCCTTCTCCAGGGGATCTTCCTGACCCAGGGATCGAACCCAGGTCTCCCACATTGCAGGCAGACACTTTAACCTCTGAGCCACAAGGGAAGCCATCTAGTTTGTGGTAAATCATTAAATGTCTCATGAGCTAAAAATAGTATTTTTCTGTGGGTTGCAAGATGTCCATTCACCCAAAATAATTATTTTGTTTTCCAAACTGCTGAATTCTCAATACTTTCATTGGTTTCAGAATGTCAATACAGAGAAAACCACAGACAAATCTCTCCTATAACTGAGGCAATATGCACTTTGCTTCATGAAAATTGAGGAGCAACAAACTCAACATACCCAAAATGGAGCCATGTCTTTTCAATTGACTCTTCCTCTCCTGTTCTGAATTTAATGGAAGTCACCACAAACTAATTTCATGACTTTGGAGACATGAGTGTGCACCTGTAAACCTCTTTCTTGCCAAAATATCTAAGTCACCTTCACAAAAGAGAAAATTCTGCCTTCTACACATCCCAGTTCAGTTCAGTTCAGTCGCTCAGTCGTCTCCAACTCTTTGTGACCCCATGAATCCCAGCATGCCAGGCCTCTCTGTCCATCACCATCTCCCAGAGTTTACTGGTTGGATCCCCTTGCAGTCCAAGGGACTCTCAAGAGTCTTCTCCAACACCACAGTTCAAAAGCATCAGTTCTTCGGCGCTCAGCTTTCTTTACAGTCCAACTTTCACATCCATAATGACCACAGGAAAAACCATAGCCTTGACCAGACTGACCTTTGTTGGCAAAGTAATGTCTCTGTTTTTCAATATGCTATCTAGGTTGGTCATAACTTTTCTTCCAAGTAGTAAGCGTCTTTTAATATCATGGCTGCAGTCACCATCTGCAGTGATTTTGGAGCCCAAAAAAATAAAGTCTGACACTGTTTCCACTGTTTCCTATCTATTTCCCATGAAGCGATGGGACCAGTTGCCATGATCTTTGTTTTCTGAATGTTGAGCTTTAAGCCAATTTTTTCACTCTCCTCTTTCATTCTCATCAAGAAGCTTTTTAGCTCCTCTTCACTTTCTGCCATAAGAGTACTGTCATCTGCATATCTGAGTTTATTGATACTTCTCCCGGCAATCTTGATTCCAGCTTGTTTCTTCCAGCCCAGCGTTTCTCATGATGTACTCTGCATAGAAGTTAAATAAGCAGGGTGACAATATACAGCCTTGATGTACTCCTTTTCCTATTTGGAAGCAGTCTGTTGTTCCATGTCCAGTTCTAACTGTTGCTTCCTGACTTGCATATAGGTTTCTCAAGAGGCAGGTCAGGTGGTCTGGTATTCCCATCTCTTTCAGAATTTTCCACAGTTTATTGTGATCCACACAGTCAAAGGCTTTAGCATAGTCAATAAAGCAGAAATAGATGTTTTTCTGGAACTCTCTTGCTTTTTCAACAATCCAGCAGATGTTGGCAATTTGATCTCTGGTTCCTCTGCCTTTTCTACTACCAGCTTGAACATCTGGAAGTTCTACACATCCCAGTCCCATGTATGTCACATCTTTTTCAACTGTCACTACCACTTGATGTTATTTAAAAACATGGTAAAAAGTAATTTTATGCTCTAATTTGCACCACTTCAGTTCAATCTGGCCACTTCTGCCTAAAATATTCAAACATGTTCAGCTCCTCAGAAAATATCATATTTGAAATAAATGTTTTCTAAGGGTACAATGGACAAAACTCAAGACCAGCTGCCAAAAATTTTATATAAGACTAAATTTCCCCTTCAACACTATTGTTTTCAGTATCAGTAATGACCTTTCTTTCAGACACTATTCAATTCTCACATACCTTGTCTTGATATTCCATGCCTATCTCACTTCTAGGAAATTTTACAGTGATATATTTAAGTAACACAGCTGCACACTTCTTTATAACATCCAGATTGTTTGAGGACCCAGTGTTTATTACTGTATCTATTCTAAACCCCTCTACTGCAAGCATTAGTAGGCCATCCATTAAATAAGTATTTGCATGATAATTACATAATACTTCATTACAATTACTATCATAACTGTGTCTAATTTGAAATTCAACTTGAATTGGGGGAGGGCTGAGTATGGGAATATCTGATATTATACTCAAGGCAGACAGAAATGTAAGTGCCTTGGGCCCCCAATATTGGGACTTGCATGTGAACTGAGGACAGTCTTGTGGAGTCAGTTAGTTAGTGTCACAGTTGAAGTGAGTTATAGGGCACCCAGCTGGTTTCCAGACAGTTGAGCAATCTCTTTGCAGAGTGGAGAAAACCCAATCTTATCTGGTGTCACAATTGTTGGGAATAAACACAAGTCACTAAAACAGTGATAGGAAAGGGACACAACAAAACAGACTGTGATAGTTACAAAGATGACTTGCAAAATGGAGACAGAAGGTGAAAAAGATGGAAAGTACATTATAGTGACACAAAAAAGGTAGGTAACACTTCAACAAGCTTGGAGGAATTATTCCATTCCTCCCATAAACTACACTGAATATACTTTACATGCTGTGTCAATCACTTGATCTGCTGGCAGTGGACAGAACTTCATGAACAAGGCACACAACCCTTGTGCAGTTTATATTTTGTGGGCAAAGAGAATGTACAGTAATGGAAAATAACCACCTAGAAGACAAGATAGGAAGAACTTCTCTGATATTAATTACAGTAGTATTTTTTTGAATCTGTCACCTAAGGGAAAAGAAACAAAAGCAATGATAAACAAATTGGACACCTATTTAATTTTAAGGGGCTTCCTGGTAGCTCAGTGGTAAAGAATCAGCCTGGCAAAAAAATTAAAAATCTGCCTTCCATGCAGGAGAACCAAGATCAATCCCTGGGTCTGGAAGATCCCCTGGAGAAGGAAATGGTACTCCACTCCAGTATTCCTGTTGCCTGGGAAATCCAATGGACAGAGGAGCCAGAATAACAACAATTAAACTTAAAGGCCATTTCACAGCAAAGGAAACCACTGAAAAATGAGAAGACAACCAATGGAATGGGAATAAATACCTGCAAACGATATGATATCCAAAAGACATGAACAGCTCATATAACTCAATATCAAAAAACAAACAACCCCTCTGAAAAAATAAGTGGAAGGCCTAAATAGACATTTTTCCAAAGACATACAAATGCATAGCAAGCACATAAAAAGATACTAAACACAGCTAGTCATCAAAAATGCAAGTCAAACAAAAGTGAGATATCACCTCATAGCTGTCCTAATGGCTATCAACAGATATCTTGGCCAGTTTTTACAAGAAAAGAAAACCCTTGTGCATTGTGGTGGGAAATGCAAATTGATGTAGCCGCTATGGAAAACAGTATGGAAGCTCCTCAAAAACACTCTAAATAGAATTACCATATGATCCAGCAATTCCACACCTGACTCTACATTAAGAAACTACTTCAAAAAGTAATCTGTAGGACTCTACGGGTGGTCTAGTGGTTAAGTCTTGGTGTTGCCACTGCAGAATGGGCATGAGTTTGATTCTTGGTCAGGGAAGTTCCACGTGCAGTGTGGTGCAGGAAAAACAAAAAAGACACCATGCACCCCAGTGTTGAAAGTGGTATTTTTTTAATCAATAACCAAGATACGGACACAAACTGAGTTACCAACAGATGAATGGCTAAAGAAGAGGTGGTATATACACAACAGAATACTGTTCAGCTATTAAAGACAATGGAATTTGGCCATTGAAACTACATGGATAGGCCTAGAGGATATAACGCTTAAAGAGATAAATCAAACAGAAAAATAAATACTATATGATTTTGCTTCGCTGAGGAATCTAAAAATAGAATAAATGAAAGAATGTAACAAAGAAGAAATAGATTGGTAAATATAGAAAAACATCTAGTAGTTACAGTGGAGAAGGGGAAGGGAGTAAGGGCAAGAAAAGGTAGGGGATTAACAGATGCAAACTACTATGCATCAAATAAATTAGATATAAGGACATATGGCACAATACAGGAAACATGGCCAGTACATTATAACAACAATACATGAAGGAGAACCTTTAAAAACTGTGAATGACTATTCTGTATTCATCAAACATATAATACTGTAAATCAACTATATTTCAATCTTAATTAACATGAAAAAATTTTAAGTTCAAATAAAGGTAAATAAAAAATTAAGAAAAAAGTAAATGAAATCTTCAAAGCCTTCTGAAAAAAATATGAGAAAGAGTGAATAGATTATTATCTCAATGTCCTGATAGTATCTGATAAAATAACACCGTGATTACTTTGATTTTTTACTTTTATTTCACTTTTATAATTTTTACTGGAGTATAGTTGATTTACAATGTTGTGTAAGTTTCACATTATAGCAAAGTGAATTAGCTATACATATACATATATCTTAGCTTTTAAATGTATATAAATTTCTAAATGAAAGCCAACACATAATAAGTACACAGATTTCAAAGAAAAAAAATTGTAAGGTCGAATTATATTTGAAAATTAATGAATGAAATTGACATAGGTAAAATAAAAAATAAGCTATTGATACACAAATGAATAAATTATTATATTAAACAAGTAGACTAATTTATTAATTGAAATTTTTTATTGTATTCATCTAATTTTTTTAGGTGATATGGACAGATAATAGGATTAAAGTAAGAAAATAAAAAATACACTATAAGGAATTCAAGCAGATATATACGTATATTTGTAGGTATGTGTGTGACTGTGTTTTCTTCTTGCTGCTTTGTGATCTAGTTTGTGGAAAATGTTTAAGTGTCTAATGTGAGTTAAAAATGGTGGTTTCTCTTTGGGGTACAAGGTTAATCTATATAGACCCATTAGGTCAAAATAGTTATTTTATTTTTAAGCTGTTGAATTCTCAATACTTTTAGTGTCTTCAGAATGTCAATACAAAGAAAACCTCCATCACCTCCAATAGTTTTGATTGAAGTGATATTTCCTAAGACCCACTTAACTTCACACTCCAAGATGTCTGGCTCTAGATGAGTAATCACACCATCGTGGTTATCTATGTCATTAAGATCTTTTATGTTTTGCTACAAATAAAGCTAGTGGAGGTGATGCAATTCCAGTTGAGCTATTTTAAATCCTAGAAGATGAGGCTGTTAAAGTGCTGCATTCAATATGCCAGCAAATATGGGAAACTCAGCAGTGGCCACAGGACTGGAAAAGGTCAGTTTTCATTCCAATCTCAAAGAAGGGCAATGCCAAAGAATCTTTAAACTACTACACAATTGCACTCATTTCACATCCTAGCAAATTAATGCTCAAAATTCTTCAAGACATGCTTCAACTGTAAGTGAACCAAGAACTCCCAGATGTTCAAGCTGGATTTAGAAAAGGCAGAGGAACCAGACATGAAATTGCCAACATTCTCTGAATCAAAGAAAAAGCAAGAGAATCCCAGAAAACATCTCCTTCTCCTTCATGACTACACTAAAGCCTTTGACAGTGTGGTAAATTCAAAGCAAACTCTGGAAAATTCTTTAAGGAGATGAGACTACCAGACCACTTAACCTGCCTCCTGTATGGAGGAGGAAAAAAACCTGTATGGAGATCAAGAAGCAACAGCTAGAACTGGACATGGAAAAATGGACTGGTCCAAAATCGGGAAAGGAGTACCTCAAGGCTGTGTATTGTCAGTCTGCTTACTTACTTACACACAGAGTACATCATGCAAAATGCCAGGCTGGATGAAGCAAAAGCTGGAATCAATATTGCTGGGAGAAATATAGATAAACTCAGATATGCAGATGACACCATCCTTATGGCTGAAACCAAAGAGGAATCGAAAAGCCTCTTGATTAAGTTGAAAGAGGAGAGGAAAAATCTGGATTAAAATTCAACATTCAAAAAATGAAGATCACGGCATCCAGTCCCATCATTTCATGGCAAATAGATGGGGAAACAATGGAAACCGTGACAGACTTTATTTTCTTGGGCTCCAAAATCACTGAAGATGGTGACTGCAGCCATAGAATTAAAAGACACTTGATCCTTGGAAGAAAACTATGACCAACCTAGACAGTATATTAAAAAGAAGACACATTACTTTCCCAACAAAGGTCTGTACAGACCAAGCTATGGTTTTTCCAGTAGTCATTTATGGATGTGAGAGTTGAACCACCACGAAGGCTGAACACTGAAGAATTGATGGTTTTGAGCTGTGGTGTTGGAGAAGACTGTTAAGAGTCCCTTGGATTGCAAGGAGATCAAACCAGTCAATTCCAAAGGAAATAAATCCTAAATATTTGTTCAGTCTCTCAGTCGTGTCTGACTCTTTGCGACCCCATGGAATGCAGCACGCCAGGCCTCCCTGTCCATCACCAACTCCTAGAGTTTACTCAAACTCATGTCCATTGAGTCGGTGATGCCATCCAACCATCTCATCCTCTGTCGTCCCCTTCTCCTCCTGCCCTCAATCTTTGCCACCATCAGAGTCTTTTCAAATGAGTCAGCCCTTTGCATCTAGTGGCCAAAGTATTGCAGTTTCAGCTTCAACATCAGTCCTTCCAATGAACACCCAGGACTGATCTCCTTTAGGATGGACTGGTTGGATCTTCTTACAGTCCAAGGGACTCTCAAGAGCCTTCTCCAATACCACAGTTCAAATGCATCAATTCTTCGGTGCTCAGCTTTCTTTATAGTCCAACTCTCACATCCATACATTACTACTGGTAAAATCACAGCCTTGACTAGACAGACTTTTGTTGACAAAGTAATGTCTCTGCTTTTTAATATGCTGTCTAGGTTGGTCATAACCTTCCTCTCAAGGAGTAAGCGTCTTTTAATTTCATGGCTCAATCAACATCTGTAGTTATTTTGGAGCCCAAAAAAATAAAGTCGCCACTGTTTCCATTATTTCCCCATCTATTTGCCATGAACTGATGGGACCACATGAATATTCATTAGCAAGGCTTATACTGAAGCTGAAGCTTCAATACTTTCACCACGTGATGCGAAAACCTGACTCATTAGATAAGACCCTGATACAGGGAAAGATTGATGACAGGACAAGAAGGGGACAATAGATGATAATATGGTTGGATGGCATCACTGACTCAATGGACATGAGCTTAAGCAATATCCTAGAGGTGGTGAAGGACAGGGAAGCCTACAGGATTGCAGTCCACGGGCTGGCATTCAGACTTGACAGAGCTACTGAACAATAACACTAAGGCAATACTCACTCTGCACACTGAAAATTGAGGAGCTACAAACTCCATATGCACAGGATGGATCCCTTTCCCTTTCAAATGGTTCTTCCTCCAGTGCTCTGAATTTAATGGAAGTCTCCACTACAAAGTAATTTCATAGCTTTGTATATGTGAGCATGCACCTGAAAACCTCTACTTACTAATATGGTCATCTTCACAAAAGAAAGAAAATTCTGCCTTACTACAGATCCAAGTTCCATGCAATTCTCAACTTTTTCAATTATCACAATCACATGATTTTTTAAAATATGGTAAAATGTAATTTTATGCTCTCCTATACACCACTTCACTTCAATCTTCCCATTTCTACCTGAAAATCCTTAAACACACTCATCTCCCCACAAAATACTGTATTTCATCTAAACAATTGTTGTCATTCTAAGGATAAAATTGACAAAACTAATGAATACCTTCAAAAATCTTTACTCAAGGACTGAAATTCCGTTCTCCATTGTTTTCAGATTCAGTAATGACCTGCCACATGCTCTTCCATTTCCACCCACCTTTTCCTAATATTCCATGCCTACTCCATTTCTAGCAAATTTACATTGATACATTTAAGTTACACCCTTGTACATGTGTCTATAAGAAGCAGACTGTTTGAGGACCTAGTGTTTATTACTGCATAAATTCTCAACTCTTCAACTGCAGCACTAGTTAGAACATCCATTACAGAAGTATTTACATGATAATTGTATCATACTTCCTTGCAATTACTATCACAACATTGTTTACTTTGAAGAAGATGCTCACCACATCCTGTTTACCATCCTCTGGTAAACCACTCACATTTTATCTAGGACTCTGAGGGATTGAGTGAATAAGCCAGTGAATATAGTGCAAATACATACCATTTACACCTTTCTCTTAAGAGTAGGGGAGTTTGCCTTCCTTTTCGCAGCAAAACAGAGCCTGGATACTCTGGAGTCACGACTCATAAGCAGAAAGGGGCTAATAGCTGGGAAACATGAAATGACTACTGCAGACATGGTCGAAATGAACAAACTAGCATTGTTGGAAATACCCAAAATAATATAAGAGATGGAGGAAAGTGTATTAAAACTAATGAAGATGCCCATCAGGAGAAGGATGGTTTTAGTGGCTCTGGACTCAGCAGAGGATATGGAGGAGCCATTGATTCTATGAACATTTTGCACTCTTTGCTTGTGCCTGTACAGGGTGAAAACTGTAGAGCCACTGGCCAAGGTCATGACCACAAAAGAAAAGACAACAGGCATGGACATCATTGCTGCATATGTTTCTCCATAACGATCATTAGGAACAGCAGAACAATGTTTGAAACTTTTTCTATTTGTGATGCTTTTGTTACTCAATATTCCAGTCACGAAAACAGGGTAAATGATATTTAACATCATGTTCACGATCCAGCACAGGATAATTGAAGGAAAAACACACTTGAGAGCTTTCACTTTAAGTTCTGCCCACCTGGAGTTCCTGGGACTGATCGTGATGGCCTGGAAGACACTCAAGATGCATGCGATGCCAATGGATGCTCCCCTGCCCACTCCGCGAAGATAAGCAAAAACTCTGCATGCAGATCCACTTTTCAGACAATTCCACCCAAAAGTTGTTATTGGACTGCAGAATCCAGTAGAAAACAAAATGAAGATGTTGGCTACAATAAGGTTAGTCACAATCAAATCTACGGTTCCAGCTTATCCCCAGTACAACACAGGAAGAGATAACAGTAAAGAAGAGAGAAATTCCCCAGCATTCCAAATACTGTCTGTAATAATAAAATGGATCCTGCTGCCAAATCACCAGTAGCCATGCTCTCAGGTCTCAGTGACTGATGGCTGTCTTCTGAGCTGAAGGTCCTGAATGGGAAGATGAGGTATGGAACACAAGTAGCAGGTCAACAAAAATCCAATATTCTCCACTTATCAATAATTCCTACTTTAAAAGAGTTAATGTTTTCCTGTCATGTCAGTGCTTCCAAGAGTTGAATGAATAACCATTAAAAAACACTTGGTTGAATGAATCACTGTTAAAAAAGCCACACAAATGAAAACATCTTTATTCCTCTCACATTCATGAGGCAGACAGTATTATCTCCCTTATAAAGATGAGGAAAACATCACCCAGAGAAGTTAAATGCTTAGTCTATATTCACTCATTGGTTGTGGGCAGATGGCTAGTGAGGATTTGAACCTGGCTGCCCCAGTAACAAGGAAGGTGCATTTGCACCAGAATACATGCAAATGCTAGTGACCTGTGTTCCTCAACTAAACCAGATCTTAGTTTAGTTTTACAACTTGTTGTTTCAGTTTAGTTTGGTAGTATTATATTTGAAAATTTAGGTACTGGGACTTCCCTGCTGGTTCAGTGGTTAAGATTTCACACTTCCATGCAGCATGTGCTGTTTAGATACCTGGTCAGGGAACAGGGTCCTGCATGCCTCAAGGCAAAGCCTCCCAAAAGAGACATTCTAGGGTCAAGTATAAATTTTGAATAAAGCTTTATAGATATTCACAAGGAATATAATACTGCTGGCAACTAGCCTGTGTTCAAGTTGGATTTAATGAATACAAGAATGACTCAATATTAGGGCAGCAAAAAAAGACTCATTTACTCTCAATCCAGGAAAAAACACAACGGCACAAGTCATAGTTTCATGGAACAGCAAACAATGATACCTGAATTCACTAAAGATTCACTAAAGAAACAAAATTATATTAATATTAATTTCATGTGATATATATATATTTATTTAGTAATATCTGCAGTGTTACCTCCAGGAAATCATCCCAATACAGGGATTGATCCCAGGTATCCTACATTGCAGGCAGATTCTTTACCATCTGAGCCGCCAGGGAAGCCCAAGAATACTGGAGTGGGTAGCTTATCCCTTCTCCAGATCTTCCTGACCCAGGAATCGATCCAGGGTCTCCTGAATTGCAGGCGGAATTCTTTACCAGCTGCATTATCAGCTGCTAAAGAACATGCCTCCCAACACAGGAGACATGGGTTTGATCCCTGAGTGGGGAAGATCCCCTGGAAAAGGAAATGCCAAGCCACTCCAGTATCCTTGCTTGGGAAATCCCATGGAAAGAAGGAACCTGGCAGTATACACTGAACGAGGTCACAAAAGAGTTGGACATGACCTAGCGACAAAACGACAACAAATACAAGTATTAACAATAAGGCAAGATTTGTGAAAGATACGAAAATACAAGATACATGCAAAATCAACGTTTAGGTGAGCAACCTGTGTATGGTATAAAGAACACACATTTTTTGAATGGGTATCATAATTTTGAAAAGAAGCAGAAATATGGTATCTGAATTGCATAAAGTTCTATTTTTCTTACATGCTGATTCCTTAATTTAAGTGAAAAAGGTCTCTCCACAATCAACAGAGACACAATAATTTAATCTTCTCAGCAATTCATACAACATCCAGCATTAGAGGAGACATTTCTACTCCATCAGTGGCTGCCAGACACTGTTACTGCACAAGGTCAGATAATTCCTATAGACTCATCATACTCTTCGAACTATGTATGTGCTCACCTGTGAAACCTGAAATGTAGGCATAGGATTCTTGGAAAGTAGACTGAACATCATATGAATTGGGGAAATACAGCCCTTAGTTTTATAAAATAACACACTAGTATTAAAGCAGAACAATCTTTGTCAGTGAGCCATATACGCATCACATTAGGAGCCATTAGGAATTAGTGAAAGATCAGCAACAGTCACTCCTTTCCACCTCAGCGCAGACTCAGGATTTATCCTACCTTCCTGCAGGGCTTTGGTGCTGGATCAGGCTCACACAAGGGAGAATCGCTTTGTCCAATATGTTCACTTACATGATTCCTGATACAGATCCTTCCTTTACAGATTCTATCTCCCTGAAAAATACAGAAAAAAACTCAGTGACTTTTTCCTGCTTCCTGGATGGTGGGCTCAGCATGAAAGTCAAAGCAATCAGTATCTGTGCAGGAGGGCTAGCTGGACCCTAAGATATGAGTTTGTGATCCTGTGACCTCACCTCCCCTCAGAACTGCAATTATCATGTCACCTGTAGCAGTGCTGGCAGAAGGGACAGACTTGGGAGCTGTGATTATTTTTGAAAATATTTTTCCAGTCAATATTACCAATGACAATATAAGTTTCTATCTAATATGTCTTAAGGGACTTTGGATTGTTTGTGACAGATGCTTATGTGTGAGCATGCTAAGCTGTTTCAGTTGTCTCTAACTCTTTGAGACCCTATGGAGTGTAGCCCTCCCAAGCTCCTCTGTTCATGAAATTCTCCAGGCAAGAATACTGGAGTGGGTTGCCAGGCCCTCTACTTTCCACAATCCCTGGAGGCACACAGGGCTCACATGCAGGGAGCAGGAAGAACTTAGGACTGACATGTAAGAAACTGTCTGCACATCTATGTCTCAATGGAGGTTTTGCCTCACTGAGAAATTCTACCCAGGACAGTTCTTTCCCAATTTCATGCACTGAGCTGGTCCATCAATTAAAGGGTGACAAAGAAATGGAATTTGTCCTCATATCTGAGGTTTTCAAAAGGGATACAAGTAATAAGAAGGCCATGATTTCAACAATCTACATTAGACAGCAGTGTACTCATTTGTACACATCAGTATCAATGAATATGTAATTTGTTAGGAAAATAAACTTTCCTGATATAGACCTTCAGTAATTTTGGAAGCAGATGTAGATACTACCTGCAGAAGAAGGAGATATAGCTTGAAAACAGAACATGCAAACAAAAGAACAAGGATCAGGTGGTTTAACAAGGAGATTCTACTATTTCCATAAATGTTAGATAAGTCAATGCTACTTACCCAATTCAAGACCATAGAGAGGTCAGCACAGTTATCTACACTTACTTTTGTGCAAACTTTTCATTAAGAAATTAGGATTGCGTTTTTAATTAAGAAATACATTGCCATAGGGTCAAGAAAAATGTATGTATATATATATATAATGAATTGAATCTAATTTTTCAGGTTTTCCTTACAATATATTAAATCTTTGATCCAGGTTCGTTCCATATTCCCTCTCAATTGTCAAGTCAATTGTTAGAGCCATAATGGAGGACAATTCATTCTACACAGACATACACAAATGCTCACATACAAGCTCATTTACATGCAGGGATGCAAGGACATCCACACACTCAAATATATACTTGCACACATTGAGATACTTAGGCACACACATAATCACTCTCATCCGCATACAGTTTCAACTGCACACTCACAACCATGAATGCACACACTGCACACATTAAAATTACCTCTCACATACACAAGTACTCATAAATATAAACACACATAAGCTCAGAATTACACATTCTACACAAACATACACAAATGCTCACATACAAGCTCATTTACATGCAGGGATGCAAGGACATCCACACACTCAAATATATACTTGCACACATTGAGATACTTAGGCACACACATAATCACTCTCATCCGCATACAGTTTCAACTGCACACTCACAACCATGAATGCACACACTGCACACATTAAAATTACCTCTCACATACACAAGTACTCATAAATATAAACACACATAAGCTCAGAATTACACTCTTTCATGAAACCACAGTCACCACATATGCACTTCAGTGATAAGAAGGACAGTTGTATCTTCAAACTTCTGGATGCCTCAAAATGGGAGCTTTCCTACACTTTACAGTGCTTCCAACCCTAGACAATTACAAAGACAATATTTACTACAATACACAACATCTAAAATAGCAGACAACAGTCCGACCTGTTGTCAAGACACACTCTGGGAACTTGGAGTAGTGACAGTGTGTGGGTGTGTCACTGAATGGAGTAGGAATAGGCCAGAGGGAAAAGCAGCCATGAGGATAAGAGGGTGACGGAGTGAACCTGGGGCCCAGCGTTATAGAGAGGGCAGGGGAAGAAAGGAGGCAGAGAGAAGAAAGGCACAAGGAGTTTAAAACATTTTTGTGGTCAGATTAGCAAAACAGAGTATGTTAAAAAATTCATTTTTATACCAATTGTGATATAATATCAGGTTTACTCCTTTGAAAGACTTCCCTGGGAGCTCAGTGATAAAGAATCCACCTGCCAAGCAGAAGACGTAGGCTCAATCCCTGGGTTGGGCAGATCCCCTGGAAGAGGAAATGGCAACCCACTCCATCAGTTCTAAGAATAAATGGGAATTTTCCCTAATTTTTAAAAAGCCTTTTTCTTTTCAATTTATTTAAGTTGGAGGATAATTGCTTTACAATACTGTGTTGGTTTATGCCATACATCAAGATGAATCAGCCATAGATATACATATGTCCTCTCCCTCTTGAATCTTCCTCCCACTACCCACCCCATCGCAACACTCTAGTTTCTCACAGAGCAACAGGTTGGAGCTTATTTTATTGTTTATTATTCTGTTTTTATTGCTGATGTAACGAACTTTCATGAAACTAGCACCTGAAATAACACTCATTCATCTTCTGATAGTTCAGTTAGTCAGAAGGCCAGAATCGAGTGGTCTGCTCTCCTGGGCTCTTAACTGGAGCCTCTCCATGAGTTACCTCCAGGCTGATACAGTCTTTGCAAGAATTCTTCACAATTGCTTCTACATGGCTTCTTCTATCTGAAAGTCAACATCAGCAAACTGACACCCTCCCCCTCCTGTTTTCAATCTCTTCCTCTTCAGTTGCCTCTAACTGACCTTTCTGTTCTTTAGGGTCATGTAACTACAACAAGTCTACCCAAATAATGCAGAATATTTCCTGATTTTAAAGTCATATGATTAATAACCTTATGTGCATCTGCAAAGGCCCTTTTGCCTGTAATGTGACATGAACCACCAAAGGATGATGCCACGGGATAATGAGCTGCCTACAGCTCTACGACAACAGTGGATTCTGTTCAATGAAAAACATTTTTGTGGTCAGACCCAAAAAACTATTGCAAGTGGTTACATCTTGGGATAGTTTCACACACAAAAAAAAACAAACATTACTTATAACCTTTTCAATACTGTATCAGTTCAGTTCAGTTCAGTCGCTTAGTCGTGTCCGACTCTTTGCGACCCCATGAATAGCAGCATGCCAGGCCTCCCTGTCCATCACCATCTCTGGAAGTTCACTCAAACTCACGTCCATTGAGTCCGTGATGCCATCCAGCCATCTCATCCTCTGTCATCCCCTTTTCCTCCTGCCCCAAATCCCTCCCAGCATCAGGGTCTTTTCCAATGAGTCAACTCTTCGCCTGAGGTGGCCAAAGTACTGGAGTTTCCTTCCAAAGAAATCCCAGGGCCGATCTCCTTCAGAATGGACTGGTTGGATCTCCTTGCAGTCCAAGGGACTCTCAAGAGTCTTCTCCAACACCACACTTCAAAAGCATCAATTCTTCAGTGCTCAGCCTTCACTCACAGTTCAACTCTCACATCCATACATGACTACTGGAAAAACCATAGCCTTGACTAGACAGACCTTTGTTGGCAAAGTAATGTCTCTGCTTTTGAATATGCTATCTAGGTTGATCATAACTTTCCTTCCAAGGAGTAAGCATCTTTTAATTTCATGGTTGCAATCACAATCTGCAGTGATTTTTGAGCCCCCCAAAAATAAAGTCTGACACTGTTTCCACTGTTTCCCCATCTATTTCCCATGAAGTGATGGGACCAGTTGCCATGATCTTTGTTTTAAGCCAACTTTTTCACTCTCCTCTTTCACTTTCATCAAGAGGTTTTTTATTTCCTCTTCACTTTCTGCCATAAGGGTGGTGTCATCTGCATATCTGAGGTTATTGAAATTTCTCCCGGCAATCTTGATTCCAGCTTGTGCTTATAGTTATACTTTATTTCTTTTTTTTCTTTAATTAATTTTTATTTTTTAGTTTGTTTTGCTTTACAATACTGTATATACTTTATTTCTTATGTAAACCGGGTGTTAAATTTTAAAAACTCTATAATTAAGTAAGAGGAATTTCATGAAATCAGTTTGGGGCATAAAAGTTACTGAATAATAGGGGTCAGGTCTCCTGTTTCCAACACTGGAGCCCAGGATCAGTGAAGAGATGCTCCTGGCAGGTCCACACTAGTGACTGTTCCTCCTTGAAATTTCCAGAGAGGAGTAAAATCTTGATGCTGTGTTATCATTCACCTTCTACCAAGGGACCTACTGTATATTAAAACATTATTAGGAGGTTTGGGCGAGGGCATTTCGTGTGGCTTGCATGATCTTAGGTCCCTAACTAGGGGCGAAACAGCTGTCCCCTGCAATGAAAACATGGAGTCTTAACCACTGGACCACCAAGGAATCCCAGGAGTATTTGGTAACAGCGTAATTTTCGTTATATGGGGAAGATGGAAAAAATGACCCACAAGTGACTTGTGACTCCACTGAAAATGAGGGTATGAATCGTGGGGGGTGAAATAGTGACTCTCAATTTGCCCTGATACATCCATCCCTTTATCTCTATATTGCCCCTAAAATCTACTTTTACCACCCAAAGACTTTCACCCCAGTACTTCTTAGGTCTCCATCCATATTTTAGCACCTGTCCCATCACCTTGCAAGGCCAAGATTTAAATTTTCCTCTCTAACCTCCACTTGCTCAAATTCTCCAAACCAGGTTTCAACAATACATGAACTGTGAACTTCCAGATGTTCAAGCTGGATTTAGAAAAGGCAGAAGAATCAGAGATCCAATTGCAAACATCCACTGGATCATGAAAAAAACAAGAGAGTTCCAGAAAAACATCTATTTCTGTTTTACTGACTATGCCAAAGCCTTTGACTGTGGGGATCACAACAAATTGTGGAAAATTCTTACAGATGGGAATACCAGACCACCTGCTCTGCCTGCTGAGAAATCTGTATGCAGGACAAGAAGCAACAATTAGAACCAGACACAGAACAATGTACTGGTGCCAAATTGGAAAGGAGTACGTCAAGGCTGTATATTGTCAATCTGTTTATTTAAGTTATATGCAGAGTACATCATGTGAAATGCTGGGTTTGGATGAAACACAGATTGGAATCAAAATTACGGGGAGAGGTATCAATAACCTCAGATATGCAGATGACACCACCCTTATGGCAGAAAGCGAAGAAGAACTAAAGAGCCTCTTGATGAAAATGAAAGAAGAGAGTGAAAATTTTGGCTTAAAGCTCAACATTCAGAAAACTAAGATCATGGCATCAGGTCTCATCACTTCATGGCAAATAGATGGGGAAACAATGGAAACAGTGACAGAGTTTATTTTGGAGGCCTTCAAATCACTGCAGATGGTGACTGCAGCCATGAAATTAAAAGATACTTGCTCCATGGAAGAAAAGCTATAACCAACTTAGACAGCATATTAAAAAGCAGAGACATTACTTTGCCAACAGATGTCTGTCTAGTCAAAGCTATGATTTTTCCAGTAGTCAGGTATGGATGTGAGAGTTCAACTATGAAAAAAAAAAAAAAACTGAGTGCTGAAGAATTGATGCCTTTGAACTGTGGTGTTAGAGAAGACTCTTGAGAGTCTCTTGGACTGCAAGAAGATCCAACCAGTCCACACTAAAGGAAATCAGTCCTGAATATTCATTAAAAGGACTAATACTGAAGCTGAAACTCAATATTTCGGCCACCTGTGGGAAGACTCTGATGCTGGGAAAGATTTAGGGTAGGAGGAGAAGGGGACTACAGAAGTTGAGATGGTTGGATGGCATCACCGACTTGATGGACATGAGTTTCAGTAAACTCCAGCTGACAGTGAAGGACAGGGAAGCCTGGCATGCTGCTGTCCATGGGGTCACAGAGAGTCGGACACGATTGAGTGACTGAACTGAACTGAATCTCCACTTGAATTCCATTTCATCACCCTCCTCCATTCTAGCCCTCCTTGGAATCCTCTCCCTCTGACAACGCTTTACCCCCACAGTCCGTGCACCCCAACTGGCTACTTCTTGCCTTCAGGGCCTCCCTCTTCCTCGTGGGTCTATATTTTCCTCTAGCCCACTCACCTCAACCCAATTCCCATTCCCTCTGTACACCACCCTCTAGAAACCTCCCACTGTGAGTCAGATTTCTGGGGCCTTTCCTTTAAAGAAGCAAGCTGAATGTTTAGGCAAAATACGTTTTTCAAAATCTTCACAATCATGGAAACTTTCTCAGTTTTTCTTGCTTCTCTTTGTGCCAGTGTACATCATCACCAAATTCCCAGACATCATTTAGAAACATAGAACAAGGAAACGGTCCACTATGACCACGTAGGAAAGTGATAATCCAGCAAGCCGAAAGAAAGACCTGTCTTCAGCATTGCCTCACTCCTGGGAGATAGCCTCTGAAGTCTGGACTATTCTCCTGATAAGAGTGTTTTGATATATTTTAGGCATTGGGCCATACAAGACCAGTGGGACCAGAAAGTTAATCCTAACAATGCCATTTACGGTGAAGAGCTATTTCTGCTCTGGAGGGCTAGGGTCTGAGTAGCTGATGTCACTCACATGGGGCCTCAGGGCTACCTGCATGACCCCCAAGAAAACCCTGCAACCTGGCTCTGGTGAACTTCCTAGGCTGACAACACTTAATGCATACTGTCACATGTTGTTCAGGGCAAACTCACAACACCCCCATGTCACTCCCCTGGGAAAGGACATGTGGAATCTTAAGCTGGTTTCTTGTGGACTTTGCCCCATGCACCTTTTCCCTTTGCTTATTCTAACCTGCATCCTTTCACTGCAATAAAAAGTAATCTTGAGTGTAACCACTTCTGAAACTTAGAGTCCTTCTATGATTTATCAACCTTGAGGATGGCCTTGGAGACCCCTGACTGAATCATGTTAAAGAATATAACAAAAAATTCTCTGATGGTCACTTTGCTGTGAAACTAACACAATAAGTCACTTATACTTAAAAAATAAAAATCAAATTGAAAAAATTAAATAAAATTGAAATTAAATTAAAAAATAATCTCCAATTAATAAATAGTGATGATTCAGATAAAATTGTAGATCTACTTTTATCGGACTAAATATAGACCCCTGACAAAGGAAAGAAATTTGATTAGAAAGTAAATCCATGAAGACAATATTTGTGTAAAAATTTAACCAAAATGGATTATATTAAAGAATTCATTTTTATGCCATTTCAAGTAGAACTTCAGGGATACTCTAAAACCACATTTTTAAAAAGGGTATACCTTGGAGTATTACTCAGCCATTAAAAAGAATACATTTGAATCAGTTCTAATGAGGTGGATGAAGCTGGAGCCGATTATACAGAGTGAAGTAACCCAGAAAGAAAAACACCAATACAGTATACTTACACATATATATGGGATTTAGAAAGATGGTAATGATAAACCTGTACGCGAGACAGCAAAAGAGACACAGATGTATAGAACAGCTTTTTGGACTCTGTGGGAGAGGGAGAGGGTGGGATGATTTGGGAGAGTGGCAGTGTAACATGTATGATATCATAAGTGAAATGAATCGCCAGTGTAGGTTCGATGCAGGATGCAGGATGCTTGGGACTGATGCACGGGGATAATCCAGAGAGATGGGGGGGGGGTCAGGATTGGGAGTTTATGTACACTCGTGGCTGATTCATGTCAATGTATAGCAAAACAAATACAGTATTGTAAAGCAAAACAAACTAAACAATAAAAATTAATTTAAAAAGATAAAATAAAAAGGTATACCTAAAGCTAAAGAAAATTATTACACATCAGTATCAAAATGCCATCAGTTGTAGGATGACAAATGAGAATCTTACTTAATTTTGTTTGTATATTATTGTGTTTCCATGGGAATCAGATTTCTATTATTCTGTAACAAGCTGACATGATATCAGCTGCCTAAAACAACACATTCATTTTCTCACATGTCAGTAAGTCAGAAGTCAAAGTGTCTGCTCCCCTGGACTCTTGCTTTCAAATTGGAGTATAGTTGACTTACAAATCTTGTGCTGGTTTCAGGTGTACAGTAAGTGAATCAGTTACATATATACATATATCTTAGCTTTTAATGTGTAGTAAAGGACTTCCTTGGGGGTGTCCAGTGGTTAAGACTCTACCCTTTCAGACAGTATAGCTTCAACCTCATCAAGGAACTAAGACCCCACAAGACAGATGGTGCACTCAAAAAAAACAAGTATGGTAAATTTCTAGGTAAAAGTTAACACATTAAGTAAGAAAACAAATTTCAAAGAAAAAAATCAATTATTAAGTAGAACTACATTTTTAAATTAATGGAAAAGAAGTTCACAAACATGAAACAAGAAAATAAACTTTTTTGATATACAAATATGTCAATTATTATATTAAATGTGAGTAGACTAATTTCTTAATCAAAATTTTGTTACTATACTCAATAAATGTTTTTTCAAGAGATACAGCCAAATAATATGATTAAACTGGAATAATAAAAAGTACAGTTTATGAAATCTTAACAAAAACCAAGTATAGCAATATGCTCTTCAGATAACATACATATTAAGATTTATCACTAGTGTAGTTATAGCCATTTTAAATTGTTCTTACGTACAACTTTCCAATAACAAATATGTTTAATTCTATATATATTAATATATACATACACGTAGCTTCAAGAAAATAAATATACACATTTATAGATATCTATACATGTACTTTCTTTTTCTTGCTATGTGATCTAGTTTTGGTAAATATTTAAGTGTTTCAAGTGAGGTGAAAATGTGGTTTCTCTTGGGGTACAAGGTTCCATCTATATAACCATTGGGTTAAAATAAGTATTTTGCTTTTCAGTTTGTTGAATTCTCAATACTTTCATTGGCTTCAGAATGTCAATACAGTAAAAAAAAAAAATCTCTCCTAAAACTGAGACAAAATGCACTTTACTCCTTGAAAATCAAGAACCACAAACTCTATACACAGAATCGATCCACGTCTTTTGTCTCAAATGGCTCTCCATGGGTTGCTCTGAATTTAATGGAAGTCTCCACCACAAACTAACCTCATAGAGCATTCATCTGCAAACATCTTCCATCCCAGTATGTCCAATTTATCTGCACTAAAGAGGGAAAACACTGACTTCTACACAACCCACGTCCATGAAATTCACATATTTTTCCATTGTCACAATCACATGTAGTTATTTAGAAACTAGTAAAATGTAATGTTATGCTCTCCTTTATGCCACTTCAATTCAATCTGGTCATTTCTGTCTAAAAATATTTAAATGTGCTCATCTTCCCACAAAACATCATATTCCATATAAATGACCTTCTTCATTCTAAGAATATAATGTACAAAATTCTTGACTGGCTTCCAAAAGCATTACTCACGAACTGAATTTCCCCTCCAGCACTCTGGTCTTCAGGTTTAGCAATGACTTGCCACATGCTGTTCCATTTTCATGCACCTTTTCTTAATATTCCAAGCCTACTTTATTTTACAGTTATAAATTAAAGTTACACACTCATACAATTCTCTATGACAATGAGATTGTTTGTGGACCTGACATTTGTTATGGCATAAATTCTGAACTCCTCAATTGCAAGCACTAGTAAAACTTACATTGCAAAAGTATTTACACAATAATTATAAAATACTTCATTAAAAGTACACCATGATATTGTTTACTTTGAAGGAGATGCTCACCACCACTGTTTACCATTCTCTGGTAAGCCACTCACAATTTTACCTAAGACTCTGAGGGAAGTGAGGAATCAAGCCATGAATATAGTTCAAATACATACCTTTACATCTTTCTCTTAAGGGTAGGGGAGTTTATATCCCTTTTCCCAGCAAAGCAAAGCCTGGGTATTCTGGAATCATGACTCATGAGCAGAAAGGGTCTGACAGTTGGGAAACATGCAGTGATTATTCCAGAGATGTTCAAAATGAACAAACTAGGATTCTTCAAATGACTCAAAACAATATAACAGATTGAGGAAAGGATGTTAAACTTAACAAAGGTGCTCACAACAAGAAGGATAGTTTTAAGGTGTCTCTGGATGCAGGGGAGGATATGGAGGAGACGTTGATGCTATGAATGCTTTGGACTCTCTACTTGTGCCTGTATAGGATGAAAACTGTGGAACCACTGGCCCACATCATGAGCACAAAACATAAGACATCAGGGAGTGATACTAATGCTGCATATAATGAGTCTCTGATTTAGTCATGGTGAACAGCATAACAGTGTCCAAACATTTTCTGTTTGTGAAGTTTTTGTGCTCAAATTTCCAGTCACATACATAGGATACACAACATTTACCAGCATGTTCACAATCCAGCACAGGATAATTGAAGGGGAAACCAACTGCAGAGCTTTCACTTTAAGCTCTGCCCATCTGGAGGGCTGGGGACAGATGGTGGTGGCCTGGAAGACACTCAAATGGACAGTGGTGCCAATGGACACACTCCTGCTCACTCCATGAACATATTGGGAAAATTCACATGTAAAGTCACTGTCCATGAGGTGTCACTCAAAATTTGCCATTGTGTTATGGAAGCCACCAGAGAACAGAACGAAGATGTTGGCGACAATCAGATTCTTGACAGTCAAATCTATGGTCCTCAGCCTATACCCAGTGCAATAAAGGAAGAGATAATGGAAGAGAGAAATTCCCCAGCATTCCAAATATAGTCTGTAATAATAAGATCAATCCTTCTGACAAATAACCACCAGCTATGCTGTCAGGTCTCAATGACTGATGGTTTTCTTCTGAGCTAAAGGATTCAGAATGGGAATATGAGGCATGGAATACAGTTACCAGTCAAGTGAAATCCAACTTTCTACCCTGAATTAATTACTTGAAGTTTTCCTGTCAAGTCAAAGCTTCCAAGGGTTCCATGCACAGCCATTAAAGAATACTTGTGATGTATGAATCACTGCTATGAAAGCCACACATGTAGTAATGACTTTATTTCTCACAAATTCAAGAGACAGACACTATTATCTTCCTTAAAGTGATGAAGCAAATGTTGACACAGAGAAGTGAAGTGTTTGTTCTAAATTGATTCACTAGTTGGAGGCACTTGGCTAATAGGGATTCCTTGGTGTGCTTAATCCAAAAAGCACTGAATAACTAGTTAGTTACCTGTGTTCTGCAAATAAACAAGATCTAAATTTAGTTTTATGTGTTGTCATTTCAATTTAGGTTGGTGGCAATTTATCTTAAAATGTAGGTACTGAATACTTTTGAGTTATTTGTGAAGACTTATTATACACACAATTAAAAATCTGAATAAAGCTAAACATCTTCAATTATCCAGGCCAGAATACTTCTCCAGGGGATCTTCCCAACCCAGGAGTCAAACCCAGGTTTCCCTCATTGCAGGCAGATTCTTTACCACTTGAGCCACAAGAGAAGCCCAACAATACTGGAGTGCATAGCCTAACCCTTCTCCAGCGGATCTTCCTGATTGAGGAACCCAACTGAGGTCTCCTGCATTGCAGGCAAATTCTTTACCAACTGAGCTATCAGGGGATCCCTCAGTTCAGTTCAGTTCAGTCGCTCAGTCGTGTCCGACTCTTTGCGACCCCATGAATCTCAGCACGCCAGGCCTCCCTGTCCATTACCAACTCTGGAAGTTCACTCAGATTCACATCCATCGAGTCAGTGATGCCGTCCAGCCATCCTGTCCTCTGTCATCCCCTTCTCCTCCTGCCCCGAACCCCTCCCAGCATCAAAGTCCTTTCCAATGAGTCAACTCTTTTCATGAGGTGGCCAAAGTACTAGAGTTTCAGCTTTAGCATCATTCCTTCCAAAGAAATCCCAGGGTTGATCTCCTTCAGAATGGACTGGTTGGATCTCCTTGCAGTCCAAGGGACTCTCAAGAGTCTTCTCCAACACCACAGTTCAAAAGCATCAATTCTTCTGCGCTCAGCCTTCTTCACAGTCCAACTCTCACATCCATACATGACCACAGGAAAAACCATAGCCTTG
>SJXQ01004388.1:67733-79188 GCA_006408695.1 Aepyceros melampus | reverse complement strand
CCCCCGGCACTTGGGGCTGGTGCACTGGGATAACCCAGAGGGATGGTATGGGGAGGGATCTGGGAGGAGGGTTCAGGAGTAGGAACTTATGTACACCCGTGGCGGATTCATGTTGATGTATGGCAAAACCAATACAGTATTGTAAAGTTAAAAAAAAAAAAAAAAGAACACTCTAAAACTACATTTTAAAATAGAGTAAACTTGAACTGAAGAAAATTGTTACAGCCAAGAGTAAAATGCTATCAGTTGCAGGAGATTAAGTGGGAATTTTACCTAATTTTATTTATCATTTATTTTGTAATTTTGTTCTTTTGGCTGCTGTTACAAACTTCCATGAAATTAGCAGGTAAAAAACACTGATTCATTTTCTCACAGGTAAGTTAGAGGCCAAAATCAAATGATCTGCCCTTTTTGGCTCTTAATGGGAGTCTCTGGGGAAGAATTACTTCCTGGTCAATTCATGTCTTTATGAATTCTTCATAATCTCTATGTGAATCCCTCTATCTTGAAAGCCAGCATTAAAACACTAACCATGACCATCCACATCATTCCCCACTGCCTGGTCCTATTTTTTAATACAAGTATTACCAATAAGGCAAGATTTGTGAAAGATATGAAAATACAAGATACATGCAAAATCAGTGTTAAGGTGAGCAACTTGTGTATGGTATAAAGAACATACATTTTTTGGTATCATAATTTTGAAAAGAAGCAGAAATATGGTGTCTGAATTGCATAAAGTTCTATTTTCCTTACATGCTGATTCCTTAATATAACTGAAAAGAGTCTCTCCACAATCAACAGAGACACAATAATTTAATCTTCTCAGCAATTCATACAACATCCAGCATTAGAGGAGACATTTCTACTCCATCAGTGGCTGCAAGACACACTGTTACGGCTCAAGGTCAGATAATTCCTATAGACTCATCAAACTCTTCGTTACAAGGATGAACTATGTATGTGCTCACCTGTGAAACCTGAAATGTAGGCATAGGATTCCTGGAAAGTAGACTGAACATCATATTAATTGGGGAAATACAGTCCTTCAGTTCAGTTCAGTTCAGTCGCTCAGTCATGTCTGACTCTATGCGACACCACGAATTGCAGCACGCCAGGCCTCCCTGTCCATCACCAACTCCCGGAGTTCACTCAGACTCATGTCCATCGAGTCAGTGATGTCATCCAGCCATCTCATCCTCTGTCGTCCCCTTCTCCTCCTGCCCCCAATCCCTCCCAGCATCACAGTCTTTTCCAATGAGTCAACTCTTCCCATGAGGTGGCCAAAGTACTGGAGTTTCAGCTTTAGCATCAGTCCTTCCAAAGAAATCCCAGGGCCAATCTCCTTCAGAATGGACTGGTTGGATCTCCTTGCAGTCCAAAGGACTTTCAAGAGTCTTCTCCAACACCACGGTTCAAAAGCATCAATTCTTCGGCGCTCAGCCTTCTTCACAGTCCAACTCTCATAACCATACATGAAGTTTTGTAAAATATCATACTAGTATTAAACTACAACAATCACTGTCAGTGAGAAAAGTACATACACTACATTAGGAGCCATTACAGACTGGTGAAAGGTCTAGGACCCCATCTCCCTTTTCTATCTCAGTTCAGACTCAGGATTTATCCCACTCTCCTGCAGGGCTTTGCTGCTGGACCAGGTTTATACACAGGAGATTCGCTTTGTCCAATAATTTCCCTTACCAGATTCCTGATACAGAGCCTTCCTTTATAGATTCTACCTCCTTGATGAATATAGAGAAAACTCACTGACTTTTTCCTGATGCCTGGATAGTGGATTCAGTATGAAGGTCAAAGCAATTAGCCTGTGTGCAAGAGGGGTAGCTTGACCCTGAGATATGAGTTTGTGATCCTGTGACCTCACCTCCCCTCAGAACTGCAATTATCATGTCACCTATAACAGCTCTGGCAGGAACAGGATTGGGAACTGGGGTTATTTGTGAAAACACTTTGCCAGTTGCTAATTATCAAAGATAATTATCACTTTCTAGTTAATATGTCTTTACAGACTATTAAAGGGTTTATGACAAAGGCTCACTTTTCATGATCCCTGGAGGCAGACAGGGCTCACATGTAGGAAGCAGGAAGAATTTAGGACTAACATGCAATGGATGGTCAGCAAGTATGTGTCATGGTGTCTCACCAAGAANCATCCCCTTCTCCTCCTGCCCCCAATCCCTCCCAGCATCACAGTCTTTTCCAATGAGTCAACTCTTCCCATGAGGTGGCCAAAGTACTGGAGTTTCAGCTTTAGCATCAGTCCTTCCAAAGAAATCCCAGGGCCAATCTCCTTCAGAATGGACTGGTTGGATCTCCTTGCAGTCCAAAGGACTTTCAAGAGTCTTCTCCAACACCACGGTTCAAAAGCATCAATTCTTCGGTGCTCAGCCTTCTTCACAGTCCAACTCTCATAACCATACATGAAGTTTTGTAAAATATCATACTAGTATTAAACTACAACAATCTCTGTCAGTGAGAAAAGTACATACACTACATTAGGAGCCATTACAGACTGGTGAAAGGTCTAGGACCCCATCTCCCTTTTCTATCTCAGTTCAGACTCAGGATTTATCCCACTCTCCTGCAGGGCTTTGCTGCTGGACCAGGTTTATACACAGGAGATTCGCTTTGTCCAATAATTTCCCTTACCAGATTCCTGATACAGAGCCTTCCTTTATAGATTCTACCTCCTTGATGAATATAGAGAAAACTCACTGACTTTTTCCTGATGCCTGGATAGTGGATTCAGTATGAAGGTCAAAGCAATTAGCCTGTGTGCAAGAGGGGTAGCTTGACCCTGAGATATGAGTTTGTGATCCTGTGACCTCACCTCCCCTCAGAACTGCAATTATCATGTCACCTATAACAGCTCTGGCAGGAACAGGATTGGGAACTGGGGTTATTTGTGAAAACACTTTGCCAGTTGCTAATTATCAAAGATAATTATCACTTTCTAGTTAATATGTCTTTACAGACTATTAAAGGGTTTATGACGAAGGCTCACTTTTCATGATCCCTGGAGGCAGACAGGGCTCACATGTAGGAAGCAGGAAGAATTTAGGACTAACATGCAATGGATGGTCAGCAAGTATGTGTCATGGTGTCTCACCAAGAAATTTTACCCAAAAGAGTTCTTTCCTAATTTCACACAGTGAGCTGCATCATCAGTTCCCTTACGAGCAATGAACTAGAATTTGTCTAAGTATTTGAGAAGGATCTCAAAATAGATACAAGCAACAAGAACATAATGCCAATGAGTACATTAGATATCACTGCACTCATTTGTACAACTCAATATCAATGAATATGTAAACTGTTAGGAAAATAAACTTTACTAATATTGATCCTCACTAGTGATAGTAAGGAGAAGGCAATGGCACCCCACTCCAGTACTCTTGCCTGGAAAATCCCATGGACAGAGGAGCCTGGAAGGCTGCAGTCCATGGGGTCACTCAGGGTTGGACACGACTGAGCGACTTCACTTTCACTTTTCACTTTCATGCATTGGAGAAGGACATGGCAACCCACTCTAGTGTTCTTGCCTGGAGAATCCCAGGGACGGGGGAGCCCGGTGGGTTGCCGTCTATGGGGTCACACAGAGTTGGACACGACTGAAGCGACTTAGCAGCAGCAGCAGTGATAATAAGCAGAAGCAGACTAATAGCCACAGAAGAGAGAAGGCTCTAAAAGCATCTCTTGCAAATAAAACTACCAGGATCAGATAGTTTAAAACAGAGACTCTACTATTCCTGTTACTGTCGTGTAAGCCAATAGTACTCAATTTAAGCCCATCAAGTGGTCAATAAAGACCTCCACATTTGCTTTTGTGCAAAATTTTGAGTAGGTAAATATGATTAACTCTTAAATTAAGAACTATAAGGCTTCCCTGGTGGTCCAGTGGTTGAGAATCACCTGCCAGTGCAGGGGACATGGCTTTAATCCCTAGGCCAGGAAGATTCCACATGCCCCAGGGCAGCAAAACTCATGTACCACACCTCTGAAGCCTGTGCACCTAGAGCCTATGCCCTGCAACAAGAGAAGGCACTGCACTGAGAAGCCCACACCCCACAATGAAGAGCAGTGCCTGATCACTCCAACTAGAGAAAGTGCAACGTGCAGCAACAAAGACCCAGTACAACCAAAAATAAAGTTAAAAAACCCACAATTTTTAAGCTGAGCTAGCTAGAATAGAAAGTAGAAAGAATATAGATAAAACAGACCTATAGTTTTGTCAGCCACTTTGCTAATTAGAACAACATAAATTCAAGAATATTTCTGGAAACTTTAAGGGAACTTCCAGTAGATATCTAAAAACAAAGTGTGCCTTCTAAATCACTGCATAAATTAAAAGCTAAAAATTTACGATCTAGGTAATAGGAACTATAAAGGAAAATAAACTACCAGGAAACAGAAAGAATTTTAAAAAGGAGTAAAACAGAAGTGAGAGACACACAGTGCAGGGTTGGGGCAGCAAATGCAAACTGTCAAACTATCCATGAAAAGACAGAACTGACTGGAATAAATAAAAAGAAAACAAAATCTAGTAACTGACTGGTTCTCAGAGACACTCACATCCTTAAAACTATCCAGGGAAAATAACCTGTAATAGACAAAGTATATCAGGCCCAGGCAAATGTAGATAATTGGGAATCAAGAGGAGTAATAGTAACAGGAACCAGTAAAAGAATTTAAGATGAGATCCATTCCATTGGATAAAGTAGAAATTCATAGAATAACATGAGTTAGAAGTTACAGTGTGGTTGCTTTATGTATCAAGTCAAAGGGAACCAAATCATATAAAACAAACACTGTTAAAAAAAAAACAAAACAAGGATGTTTGGCAGGAACACCACTGAGATAGACAATATTAAAATACCACTGTAATTTTGTGACAATGTAGGAAAATACTGTATACATGGTCTAAATAGTAAAACTAATACAGACTTCAGCAATATATCAAAGTAGTTAAAAGATGCACATATTGAAAATAATACATTCTTTTCAATTATTTATGTTTGCCTTAAAAGAGAAAATCATATAGTGAATCACAATGGAAAGTGTGATAAATTCCTCAAGACAGAATTAGGAATAACAAGAAAGACAGCAATCAAAAAGTTCCAAACAAAGAAAAAAACTTAAAATTATCATAAATGCCTCCTATGTGAAGTAAGAACAGAATTAGCAAGTTCTGCCTATTTGTAAAATGACACTAAATATTTAAATGTGAAAAATTATGGTGAAGAAGCATGAATACAGTCAGAATCAATGTCATTATTTCTATGATTACCAGGTAGAAACAAGAAAGGATCATATCCAAGAGATCACTGGCCTACAGGAAAACTAAAAACATGTTCTGAAAGAGAATAATTTAATATTTTACATGTCTTATCCTCATCAAGCAATATACAGTTTTTATGTAATAATAGACAAAATCTCATAAGCATACCAGTTAAAAATATATTTTAAAAAAGAAAGAAATAGTCCACATGGTTCAACATTCACAAGGTACAAAGGGCACCATCTTCACCTGAGGTCCTTCAGCCACCCAGTTCCTCTGTTCTCACTTTTGTGAATCCTTACAGAGATAGTGTATGAAAATACAAGCAAATAGCACTTTAGATTTCCTCAAGCTCTGATCATTTAAAAATGCTTTAAATTTTCGTAGGGATGTGATCAAGGCAAAGGAAGACATGAACAGAAGTGTAGGTGTAAGGAGGGGCTTGATGGGAACAGCTGGTGAAATGCTGAAGAACTGGGGGGGGGGAATGTCACAACACAAAGCTCCTTCCGGTTATACAGGTTGGAAACTCAAACCAAGGATCTTCAGGGAGTCCCTCCCCAATCACAAACCCCACAGGCCTCCCAAAGCAAAGACTTCCATGAGCTCACCTGTCAGACACAGATACTTAGGTCTCTCCAGTCATGAGAATATGCTAACACCAATCCCATTCCATTGCCTGCCCCAGTAATAGTTCTAAACGCTGACTCCAGTACCCATCAGTGACCCTCCTCCAAGCCCCTAATATCCCTCAACAACTCCATCACTGCCCTCTAACACCTCATCCTCAACCTCTATGAGGTCCCCAGACCTCCACATTAGTAATACCCACGCTCTCCCATAATAGACCTCAAGACTCCCCATCACAAACCCTAAGTCCTATCAGCGACCATACAGACAGCGTCTGTTACCGGCTCTCACAGACTTCCCCATCAGCGACCTCGTAAACGTCCATCCCTCATTCTCCAGGCCCTGAAATTTGAACCCGCGGATTCACCATGCCGTCGCTGATCCCACGTTCCCTCCATCACTGAACCATAGATTCAGCAATGAAAACCTGCACAGATCACTGATTTCAGTACTCCTGGACAGTCCCGGATTATCGACTAAACAAAAGGCCTATCGACCCAATACACCCACTTCCTCGACCCTCACAGACTGTTGCCACTGACCCTACCAAAACAACACGTAACGCCACGGAAGTCTCTCCTCTTACCAGGTCTCACTATACGGCTGAAACAATAGGCTTCCAAAGTCTACCTTCTGAATCAGGTCGCCTGGCGGCGCCGCAGCGCCTCAGCCCCGAACACTCGGCAGAGAACACTCCAAAACTCCAAACCACCTGAAAGCCAGCAACAGCCACCCGTCACGTGATGAACCGCCAGGAAACCAGATTCTGCAATATGGTGGTCAGCGCCTGTGGAGAATCTGTTTTCCAAATTCCGCTCTCTTTTGAAGCTCCGATCTCTTCAGCCGGACACTTGAGCTCTGAAGCCTCCATTTCCCCAAGTGCCATCAATAGTGTGGCACACGTACGGACTCTGACCACGCAGCTTAGGCTTCTTCCCTGTCAATTAAGTGGGACCAAGACCTAAAATGCCTGTGTCCACCGAGTCTGTCACAGGGGGCTGTGGCCATGTTGAGGGAGGTGGTTGTGTCCAACTGGCTGAGGTCTTTTATCCTTAGCAGAGTCTGGTCAATAGGCAGAGCCTGAGAAAGTTTTTGGCTAGAGAAGGCTCTAGAAAAAAGTCCAGGTTTGAAGAAGTTGAGGTGGTTAAACTGGGTCCCCCTAAAACTGAGTTCCCCTACTGAAGCCGAATCCAGCATCTGTACCCCGACACTGAATTGATTTTGGAGACTGAGTTTTGAATGAAGTAGGAAACAGCTTTATAGCTTTGCCAGGCAAAAGGATCCACAGCAATCTAACCCCTCAAAACTGTGTCCTGAAAAGGGTGGTTAAGGGGGTTTTATAGTAAGGGCTCAGAGAGGGAGTGGTCAGCTCATGCACACTCTTTTGATTGGTTGGTTGTGAAGTAAGTGGGAGTCAATATAGTGAACCTTCTGGATTAAGCAGTCAGGGGTCTAAGTACTTGTGTGCAGCACAAGCTATAATATAATTAAATTCTCCCACCTGGTGGGATATCAGTATCTGCAACACAGCTTAACTGACAGGGTGTGAATTATTTTGCTACCAAGCCCAAGCTCTTTCTGCTCCATGCGAGACAGGCCAAGACTAGTTGGGACAGGGAGTAATGACTTTAATCAGAAAACTAGCAGACTGAGAAGATGGCAGACTAGCATCTCAAAAAGTCAGCTCTTGGTCGGAATTTGAGCTCCTTTTCTATACAAGAGGGGGAGGGGAAGGGGCCCACTGTGCCACTGACCACTAACGGTCCCTGGTTGGCAGTGGCTCACTAGCGATCCTTGCTTGTGGGCGAGACCCATTGTGGCGCCAGCCAATGGCTGAGGGAGCCCGCTAGAGCCTGGGCCTCGCTCACTGCCATTACACAGGGAGCGGGAGTGGAAAGGGGCAACTCTAAAAAGCAGCCGAGTCCGAAGTATTGGCTACTCCAGCAACATCGCGTTCCAGCCCTCAGTGGAGCGAGGCATAGAGGCTGCAGAGACCACGGTGGCCACGCAGAGGCAGTTGATGGGCCCATTAACCGGGATCACTGAAGCGGCAGGCGCTGTGGGTGCAGCTTGCCGCCGGCACCGCCAGCCAGCTCGTGACCAAATGGGGTGGCCTGGGAGCTGGTGCCTCCGGAGTGTAACTCCCACCGGCCCGCTTGCACAGTGGGTGGATGGCCCGAGCAGGGCAGCCTGTGGGCTAGGTGCCGCCGCCCACAGAGAGGCGCTGTGGAGCGACTCCTGCCTCAGTGAAGCATGCAGGCGCCAGGGAAGAAGCCTAGCACGCTTTGGGTTTGGTTGGGGAGGCCACCACTACACTTTGAGGGGAAACAGGACTCTGCGCCAGGCCAGGCTTCTCTGGTTACTCAGACGGTAAAGAATCTGCCTACAGTATCCCCTGGAAAAGGGAATGGTTACTCACTCCAGTATTCTTGCCTGGGAAATCTCATGGACGGAGGCGGCGGCGGGCTGCACGCCCTGGGGTTGCAAAGTATCAGAAAGGATGGAGCTACCGACACTAACAGGACTCTGCCCCAGGGCTGCACTATTGTTTCTAGACTGTTCCTCTCTTGTCTCTGCATTCCTTCCCTTCCCTAATTAGTATCCATTTGAACCTGCAAGAAGGAACTCATGAAGGGTCATGAAGGCTAAATGAAGCCTCTTTTCTATCATCTATAAGTGGGGGACACAGAAAGGCTATCATGCCCAGGAAATCCACATGGTCTTGCTTGGTATCACTACTGAGTTTATGATTAATCTCTGTCCAGAATTTTATTCCCTTATACTCTCTGACCCCAGCCCTGAACTAGGTGAACACTAATCCACCTGAGTCAGATGACTGAGACTGCTGCTGTCAATAACACTTTTAATGTAATAAAACTGCTGTTGTAGGTATCATCATTAATCTATTAACTCAGGTTGTTTCTTCTGGATAAAATGAACTCAAAGACCCTCAAGCCATGGACCAAATAGCCAGAATCATACACACATTCTGACTCCCAAAACCATGATTAAGAAACATCACAGGGGACTTCAATGGAGGTCCAATGGTTAAAAATTCACCTTCCAATGCAAGGAGTATGGGTTCGATTCCTGGTTAGGAAGCCAAGATCCCACATTCTTCTTGGAAAATAACTAAAACATAGAACAGAAGCGATATCGTAACTAATCCAATAAGGCCTTTAAAAATGGTCATCAAAAAAAAAAAAAACTTTAAAAAATATTTTAAAAAGAATTCTTTAGAGGCCAGTGATGGGAAGGTCCTTGTGGTCAGGTACTGGGCAATCCCAAGTCAATTATTGGGTGTATGTCACGGCTGGAAGCCACTGGAAAGAGGGCTTTTGAAATGATCAGAGTCCAATTCTCTCCCCCAGATTGTGTTCTTTAAATACTACCCTTCAAATTTAGGTCTTTGATCTAATGAGAATGGATCTTGATGTACAGTATGTGTAAGTGTTAGTTGCTCAGTTGTGCCCGACACTTTGGGCACTTTGGGACTGCAGCCCACCAGACTCCTGTGTCCATGAGATTTTCCAGGCAAGGATACTGGAGTAGGTTGCCATTTCCTTCTCCAGAGCATCTTCCCAACCCAAGGATTGAACCCAGGTGTCCTGTACTGCAGGCAGATTCTTTACCGACTGAGCTACAAGGGAAGCCCAATGTGAGGCAGGGACCTAATTTCATCTTCTTCCATATCAATGATGAGTAATTCCAGCACCTTAAAGGATCTTCCCTTTCCTCACTTTGCATGATTTCAGGCTGTGAATCTGTCCCTAAAATAAGAACATACAAAAAAACAAACAAAATATATAGAACAGATTATAGGGGCATAAACCATATTAGTGTTTTGTGTCATAAATCTTATCAGTTACTAACAAATCCGACCCCATATACACACAACACACAAATCATGACTAGTAACTTTACTAATAGATTATCTTATATAGAGCAAATATTCAAGGACTGTTTAAATACGTATCATTCATACATATATTTTCAATCTGCACTTGTCTGTAAGTGAACTGTAACATCTGTAAACTACAGGGCTGGGAGCCTGTGCCACAGTTAATCTCAACTTAAGTAAGTTGCTGGCCTGATTATTTATCTACTGTCTCTCACCTCTCAACCTACTCTTCCACCATCCGCATTGTGATAGCACAAACCAGATTCTCTTGCCAGCTTCATAATAAGTTCTGCCAATGTGGGGACACTAAAAAGAACAGATAGGCAGAATGAAGATGGAGATGGGCCTTGCTTTTTCCTGTTGGTCTCCCTGCTGCAGAGAAAACAGTTGGTGTTTTCAGTTTTTGTCCACAGTCTCAGAATCTTCATCCCTTGTCCTCAGGCATTCTAGCAGCAGCCAGCCATATACTCTCCTCAGAGAGTGAAAGAAGAGTTCCAAGGTGGAGAGGGGGAAGTGAGAGGAGAGCAGTCGGGGGAGAAACTGGGGGCGGGGGGGAGGGGTGGGTAGTAGTTGTTCATCCTCTATGGTCCTGACTCAGCACAAGTTTCAAGTGACTAACTGGTAAGCAGTGACCTATAGCTAAATCCCTCCTATGTAACAAACAAGGTGATATTTGTGAGATTTTCTTAGCCAGGGCCCTCCTCCCATGAGACTGGGTGTTTTCAATGGTACTGGAATCTGAGTATATGCTGGGGTCTTTAATGTATCTATTTTTTTTCTAGGTACCAAATTTGAAGGAACAGGCAAATGAAAAAAAAAAAATGTTAAGTGGATGCTTCAGTGCTTTAGTATTATATAACTTACAGAAAGGGTAAAGGAAAACCCAAAAGGGATGTACTGCCATGGTGACCATGGGAGTCACCCCCATGGCCACTGGGAAGCCAGCCTAATGCTTAGCTCTCATCATCCTTGTGTGTGCCTGTCAGAAACACTCTGCCACACTCGATTCAGGAACCCTTACCACACACAAGTCGGTTATGTGGTCACTCAATTCTGGTGTGTTTCACCTGCTCACCCTGGTTATCACACAAGCAGGGCTAATCTTTGTTAGTAGGTATCATAAAGTATGCAGTTCCAGTAGTGACTGATTCATCCCTTTTCTGAGTGGAACACACATTCCATCGCACTGAGCCCACTCTGCGTCATCCTGTTCCAGTTTCTGGATACACCAGAGCAAGATGCAGCCTCCTCAGAGGTTCTTGCAGCTTCATTAGCTTCTCAGCATGTTCCCTCCTCTCATGAGACTGGCTAGGAAGACATTTGACAACATTTCTCAAAGCCACATCATTGCCATCAGAGTAGTGAGAGGTGGACAGGTAAATTTCTGAGGCTCCAGGTGGATCTGGCAGCCTCCAAACCCTGGCAGGAGTGCTGGGGCCCCAGCAAGGGGTACGTGGTGGTCACATCAAGGGGCTGAGAGGCAGCAGCTCACCGCACTGGAGCAGCAGCAGACACCTTGGGAGTGGTCCAAGGGTACCGTGAGGCGGTGGCAGAAGGCTGGCTCTGCATAGCCAAGTTGGGTCAAGGTGGGGTTGGGGGGGCGGGTTGGGGAGACATAGAGAACA
>SJXQ01004388.1:46630-67636 GCA_006408695.1 Aepyceros melampus | reverse complement strand
TAACAAAGGGGATAGAGGGGGGGTGGGGGGGGGGGTCTTGGGGAGACATAGAGAACACCAGGTTCTGTTCAAGTGCAGTTTAAACAGGAAACCATGGCAACTTCCCACAAAGAATATCTTCCTTGATAATTATTCGGGCAGGTTGACTCTAAGAAGGCCCTCAAAGATGTGCAACTCTCCCACTGTGTGTGGGCTGGCCTAGCAATTTGCTTCTAAAAGAATCTAACAAAGGTGACCAAAGATTTAGATATAATAGGTACAATGTGACATTGCCTATGAACCATCATCAGGTGAGTTATGGAGTCATCTCCTAGCAATGAGAAAGAGTCCTTCTCTATCAAACTACACATTAAGGACTTCCTTGGCAGTCCAGAGGTTAAAACTCCATGCTTCCACTGCAGGGGGCATGGGTTTGATTCCTGGTCAGGGAAGTTCCACATGCCGTAGGGGTGCAGCCAAACAATGAAAACATCCACACACACATTAAGGGTGTTAATATGATGGAAAATGAGGGTAGTTTTACATCAACAATTTTCCAAATTTCCACTGCAATCACAAGCTTATCTCCTTTATGAGACTGGCTGCCATTCTACTAAAGGTTCTACACATTTTGTGTATCCATGGACATTTATTTCTGACACATGATGAGGAACAATGTTATTAAAAACTTTATTGTTTTCACTAGTGTGCAAATTAGAAGGTGACTTGGCAGATTGGGGGTGTTCAGATCCTGCACATTCCAAATAAAGGACTGGCTTTTGATCACCTGAGAGGGACCTCTAAGCCCTTGGAACAGCCTGCCTGCCAAGAGCATCTTTGCATACCTGGGGTTTGAACCATGTCATACAGTTTATGCCAGCAATATGATTTTTGGTAAACACTTGCTATTGTTTGCCTGGGGGTCTCTGGACCATGCTGTATTGGTTTGACTTCAAGAAGGCTACAGCTTGAAAAGCTAAAGTCATGTGGTTTCTCCATGCTGCATAAGGAGCACCCTTACTGACCCCCCAAGTCCCCAGGTACTAAGGCTCAGATGAGTTTCTCTGGTTGGCAATATGCACATGAGTTGTCACATCACTGCTGGCGGAATTACATGGAGTCCATACAACTCCCCTGGGAGGACAATGGATGTACCTGATTTCTCCTAAAGTCTGCCTTAAGCAACTTTTAGACTTGCTAATCTGTAACTTTTCACTGTCATAACCTGTTATCATAAGCATAGCAGCTTTTGAGTTTTTCTTTTTTTTTTTTTCTTTTTGAGTTTTCGAGGTTTCAGAGGGGTTTTTTAGTTTTTGAGTCAGTGCTTTCAGAGAATAATCAAACATGAGGGTGGTCTTATGGACTGGACATATTTGCCTTGCCAAAATTTCTTTCTGATGTGAATTTATGATGCTTTTAAAATGAAGCTTGCTACAGTTCAACCTACTAAGAGCTGCTGATATTTAATGAGACATATCTTTGTACTGGGCTCTCCTAGTGGCTCAGATGGTAAAGAATCTGCCTGCAATGGGAGAGACCCAGGTTTAATCCCTGGGTTGGGAAAATCCTCTGGAGAAAGGATTGGCAACCCACTCCAGTAATCCCGCCTGGAGAATTCCATGGACAGAGGAGCCTGGCGGGCTGCAGTCCATGGGGTCACAGTCAGCCACAACTGAGCGACTAACACTGACTGACTGATTGACATTTCCACTATCGCTACAATCATTAGCATTCTCTCAGTGAGAGTTTTCAACTACATAAAAAGCTAAAATTTGCTCCAAAGATTCGTCCATATTGAATGCACTCCTCCTTACATGTTTCCTGTGACATAAAAGACATAATTGGTAACTGAAGGCAGTACCACATTAACTACATTCATGAGGTTCCTCTCCTGTGAAAACTCTCTGCCATCTCCTGAAGGGACACATCTGGCCACAGGCTCGCCTACAAGAACCACATTCCCTTGGGCAAGGAACCCATAGATATTTAATGATGCCTGCACTGCCATAGCAGTCCCCTGCACTTCACTGTCTCAACTGAGGTTTTCTCCTGTTTGGGTTCTTTGGTACATGAGTCATGTCTCTAAAGAATCCTTTTCCACCTTGACTGAATCGACACGTTTCTCTTTTATATGAGTTCTCTTATGTTTAGTGAGGGAGGATTTGGGGGAGAAGGCTTTCCCACAGCTGCTGCACCCATGGGGTTTGTCTCCCGTATGGACTCTCTGGTGTCTGCTAAGTATGGACTTCGTGGAGTAGCTTTTCCCACACACGTTGCATTTGTGGCACTTCTCTTCTGTGTGACCTCTTCGAAGTCTAATGAGACTTGACTTCTGAAAATAGGCTTTTCCACACTCACTGCATTCATAGGGAGGATTTCCAGTGTGAAATATTTGATGTGCAATGAGACATGGCTTGTGACTGAAGGCTTTACCACACTCTTCGCATCTATAGGGCTTCTCTCCAGTATGAATTCACTGATGTATAAGGAAGTTACCCTTCTGGATGAAGCCTTTCCCACATTCACTGCACATATAGGGTCTCTCTCACGTGAGTTTTCTGATGTACAAGGAGCTGAGACTTCCTGAAGAAGGTTTTCCCACACTCACTGCACGCGTGGGGTTTTACTCCTCATTCAGCTTGCATGTGTATATTAAGCTCTGTCTTCCTGCAGAAGGCTTTACCACATTTAAGGCATTTATATTGGCTTCTCTCCTGTATGTGTTCTCTGGTGTACAGTTAGTTGAGACTTTTTGATGAAGGTTGTACCACATTCCATACATTCATGTTTCTTTCTTTTCTCAATCTGATGTATACTGAGTTTTGAATTGGTGCACAGAGTGTTTCCATGTTTATTGCATTTAATTAGTATAATGTTTTCCATGCTATGAAAAAACGATTTCTGGTATTTATTAAACTTGCCAGGATTCTTTGCTATGGAGCTTTTATTCTGGTTAACTAAATCTAAATTCTTGCCACCTCTTCTTAATATCTTCTGCTTCTGTTAGGTCCATACCATTTCTTTCCTTTATCGAGCCCATCCTTGCATGAAATGTTCTCTTGGTATCTCTAATTTTCTTGAAGAGATCTCTAGTCTTTCCCCTTCTGTTCTTTTCCTCTATTTCTTTACATTGATTGCTGAAGAAGGCTTTCTTATCTCTTCTTGCTATTCTTTGGAACTCTGCATTCAGATGCTTATATCTTTCCTTTTCACAGCTATTTGTAAGGCCTCCCCAGACAGCCATTTTGCCTTTTTGCATTTCTTTTCCATGGGGATGGTCTTGATCCCTATCTCCTGTACAATGTCACGAACCTCATTCCATAATTCATCAGGCACTCTATCTATCAGATCTAGACCTTTAAATCTATTTCTCACTTCCACTGTATAATCATAAGGGATTTGATTTAGGTCATACCTGAATGGTCTAGTGGTGTTGCCCACTTTCTTCAATTTAAGTCTGAATTTGGCAATCAGGAGTTCATGATCTGAGCCACAGTCAGCTCCCGGTCTTGTCTTTGTTGACTGTATAGAGCTTCTCCATCTTTGGCTGCAAAGAATATAATCAATCTGATTTNTGATATTGAATGGTTTGCCTTGGAAATGAACAGAGATCATTCTGTTGTTTTTGAGATTGCATCCAAGTACTGCATTTTGGACTCTTTTGTTGACCATGATATTATCAGTATTTTGTATAAATTGTATAAATTTTTGTATAAATTATTTACAGTGATATACAATATACAATTTTGTATAAATTATATATGTAAATCGTATACATTTTTGTATAAACCAGTATTTTTATACTTTGTATGAAAAGAAAAAAATTCCAGAGAGGTAGGAGTTCACTGGTTGGCTTGGCAGTGAAGAACATCCTCCCAGAAAGGGAAAAGAAAATACATTGGGTAAACGGACTCCAAGGAGAGCTTCCAGAGGGAAAATAGCTTGCAAGAAGCTGATTTTAAGAAGAGAAAAAAGATTTCCAGAAACTACTACAGTATGAGGCTGGCCATTAACGAGGGAAAAAGAGCGGCAGGGGCTACACACGTTATGACTGGAGGTGGGGGTTCAGGAAAAGGCCACCAGAAGTGAGGCCATTAATGATGCGGAGTCAATGGGAAAAGCTCGGCCTGAATCCATTCTGCCATAATGGAAGGGTGGTGATGAAGACAGTAACCCAAGATTTACAGCAAAGAACGTGAAAATTAGGTGTGCATCAGGCTGTTGTGAAACTAGGCCGTGGTTAAAAGAAACAGTCCTGGAATATTCTCTAGTTACCAATATTATGATGGGGGACTTCCTTTAGTACTTCAGTGTTGGCTCAAATCGTATCCAGAAAATCTTGGGGTGCAGAGCCTTCCCTATTATTACTAAAGCATGCATATGTGAGCTAAGTTGCTTCAGTGGAGTCCCACTCCTTGCGATCCTATGGACTTTAGATTGCCAGGCTCCTCTGTCCATGGGATTCTCCATGCAAGAATACCGGAATGGGTTGCTTTGCTCTCCTCCAGGAGATTTTCCCCCACCCAGGGATTTAACCGGAGTTTCATGTCTCCTGCCAGAGAAGGCAATGGATCTCCAGTACTCTTGCCTGGAAAATCCCACGGACAGAGGAGCCTGGTAGGCTGCAGTCCATGGGATCACTAAGAGTCAGACACGACTGAGTGACTTCACTTTCACTTTTCACTTTCATGCATTGGAGAAGGAAATGCCAACCCACTCCAGTGTTCTTGCTTGGAAAATACCAGGGACGGGGAAGCCTGGTGGGCTGCCGTCTACGGCGTCACACAGAGTAGTACACGACTGAAGTGACTTAGCAGCAGCAGCAGCATGTCTCCTACATTGGCAATGGATCTCCAGTACTCTTGCCTGGAAAATCCCACGGACAGAGGAGCCTGGTAGGCTGCAGTCCATGGGATCACTAAGAGTCAGACACGACTGAGTGACTTCACTTTCACTTTTCACTTTCATGCATTGGAGAAGGAAATGCCAACCCACTCCAGTGTTCTTGCTTGGAAAATACCAGGGACGGGGAAGCCTGGTGGGCTGCCGTCTACGGCGTCACACAGAGTAGTACACGACTGAAGTGACTTAGCAGCAGCAGCAGCATGTCTCCTACATTGGCAGATGGGTTCTTTACCACTAGCTCCACCTGGAGCTTCCCGGATAGCTCAGTTGGTTAAGCATCCACCTGCAATGCAAGAGACCCCGGTTCCATTCCGGGTCGGGAAGATCTCCTGGAGAAGGGATAGGCTACCCACTCCAGTATTCTGTGGCTTCCCTTGTGGCTCCCACAATGTGGGAGGCCTGGGTTTGATCCCTGGGTTGGGAAAATACCCTGAAGAAGGGAAAGGCTACCCACTCCAGTAACATCGGACATGACTGAGCGACTTTCACTTTCCACCTGGGACACCCAATAAATTATTATTACTAGGCTTTTTCTTCAAAGGACTCATCACTTGGTGACATAGTATCTATTGACTGTCTCTTCTTCACTATTCTGTAAGATCCATAAGGGGTATTCCCTTGCCTGTGTTGGTCTCTGATATATCTTCAGTGTGGAGTACAGTGTCTTGCACAGTGTTGTTGCTTTAAAATATATCTGAAGGAGTGAATTGTCCAATAACCCAACATTTCAGATTGAATTTCAAGACAGCCACAGCATGGCAAATTTCCATTTCCTTTCCTGTGAATAAGACCCAAATATTTATAACTTGGATGGGTGGATAACTACAGGGTAGTTAGGAAATTAAGGGAAAGTAGGGCTTCCTTGGTCACTCAGACAGCAAAGAATCCGCCTGCAATGTGAGAATCCTGGGTTCAATCCCTGGGTCTGGAAAATCCCCTGGAGGAGGGCATGGCAACCAACTCCAGTATTCTTGCCTGGAGAATTCCACAGACAGAGGAGCCTGGCAGGCTATAGTCCACAGGATCACAAAGAATCGGACATGATTGAATTGACTTAGCATGCATGCACTCAGGATAGTGAAAGGCCAAGAGCCCAACTCTCAGAAGAGAGAGAAAAAAGAGAAAGCACATCTCAGTTCATCAGGTAACAGTGAAGCTAGAATTTCTGAAATGGCAGCAGCTCTCGAGTTTTGAGAGCTTTGCCCTTTAGGCAAAGTTTTTTCACCACATCCTTTAAGAATGTCACTTCCCATCTCCTATAGTTTCCTCCATTCTTAGACATGAAATCAGTCAATCCTAAAGGAAATCAACCCTGAATATTCATTGGAATGACTGCGCTGACCCTCCAATACTTTGGCCACCCAATGCAGAGAGACGACTCATTGGAAAAGACCCTGATGCTAGGAAAGGCTGAGGGTAAGAGAAGGGGGAGGCAGAGGATGAGATGGTTAGATAGTATCACTGACTCAACAGGAATTTGCTCCCAGAGCAAACTCTGGGAGATAGTGAAGGACGGGGAAGCCTGGCGTGCTACAATCCATGGGGTCACAAAGAGCTGACATGACTCAATGACTGAACAACTTAGAAACTGCAATTCTTGTCCTTTCTATCTGAGGATCCTCTTTCATTTTGCTTTTCCTAGTTTATATTAAGTCTCTAATCACACACAATTTAGAAGACAGCTATGTTATTTAGAACTGTCTTCCACTGGCTCACTCCCTTCAATGACAAAAAACTGATTAGTCTGTTAGCTTGTTCATTCAAGTCCCAAATAAATAATTGGTTTTTATTTTTCTGCACTGGGAAATATAACTTTCTAGGATGATGGAAATGATGACAGATTTCTCTCAGTATGTACTTTTCAGCCATATCACTCAGTTCAGTTGCTCAGCTGTGTCCGACTCTTTGTGACCTGTGGACTGCAGCACACCAGGCTTCCCTGTCCATCACCAACTCCTGGAGCTTGCTCAAACTCATGTCCCTTGAATCAGTGATGCCATCCAACCATCTCATCCTCTGTTGTCCCTTTCTCCTCCTGCCTTCAATCTTTCCCAGCATCAGGGTCTTTTCTAATGAGTTAGCTCTTCGAATCAGAGGTGGTCAAAGTATTGGAGTTTCAGCTTCAGCATCAAAGGACAATCAATCACGTCCTTCCAATGAATAGTCAGGATTCATTTCCTTTAGGATTGACTGGCTGGATCTCCTTGCAGTCCAAGGGACTCTCAAGAGTCTTCTCCAACACCACAGCATCAATTCTTTAGCACTCAGCCTTCTTTATTGTCCAACTCTCACATCCATACATGACTACTGGAAAAACTATAGCTTTGACTAGACAGACCTTTGTCAGCAAGGTAATGCTCTGCTTTTTAATACACTGTCTAGCTTTTTAATACACTGTTTAGGTTGGTCGTAGGTTTTCTTCCAAGGAACAAGTGTCTTTTAATTTCATGGCTGCATTCACCATCTGCAATGATTTTGGAGCCCAAGAAAATAAAGTCTGTCACTGTTTCCATTGTTTCCCCGCCTATTTGCCATGAAGTGATCAGACTGGATGCCGTGATCTTAGTTTTCTGAATGTTAAGGTTTAAGCCAGCTTTTCACTCTCCTCTTTCACACTCATCAAGAGGCTCTTTAGTTCCTCTATGCTTTCTGCCATAAGGGCGGTGTCATCTGAGGTTATTGATATTTCTTCCAGCAATCTTGACTCCAGCTTGTGCTTCATGCAGCCCAGCATTTCACATAATGTACTATGCATATAAGTTAAATAAGCATGGTGACAATAAACAGTCTTGATTGTGTGGATCATAACAAATTGTAGAAAATTCTTGAAGAGATGGGAATACCAGAACACTTTACCTGCCTCCTGCAAAACCTGTAAGCAGGCCAAGAAGCAGCAGTTAGAACTGGACATGGAACAATAGACTGGTTCAAAATTGGGGAAGGAATATGTCAAACCTTTGTATTGGGAAAGATTGAAGGCAGGAGAAGGGGTAGAAAGAGGACAAGATGGTTGGATGGCATCACTGACTCAATGGACATGAGTTTGAGCAACCTCCAGGAGATGGTGAAGGACAGGGAAGCCTGGCATGCTGAATCACTGAACAATATATTGGAACACCTGATGTATAGAAGGCCAAGGGGATGGGTTTGGGGACCAGGAACCAGGGATGAATGGGATGGTGACAAGCCAGTGAAGTTATCTCATTTGCTGGCACTTAAGCTGTTCAGAAAACTAGTATATTTTTGGGGACTCAGGTTTGCAAAGCAAATAAGGAGCTACCTAAACAGGGTTCGACAGACTGGGTGGAAAAGTAATAGTGCCATGGCCTTTACTTTACACTTTGTAATTTAAAAGGAGACCCAAGTTCATCCCTGAATTGGAAAATCCCCTGAAAAAGGGAATGGGTGCTTGGAAACATTGAGGGCAGGAGGAGAAGGGGACGACAGAGGATAAGATGGCTGGATGGCATCACCAACTCGATAGACGTGGGTTTGGGTGGACTCCGGGAGTTGCTGATGGACAGGGAGGCCTGGTGTGCTGTGGTTCATGGGGTCGCAAAGAGTTGGACACAACTGAGTGAATGAACTGAACTGAACCCACTCCAGTATTCTTGCCTGGAGAACTCCATGGACAGAGGAGCCTGGTGGGCTACAGTCCATGTGGAAAAGACTCGTCAGAGTCCCTTGGATAACAAAGAGATCAAACCAGTCAATTGTAAAGGAAATCAACCCTGAATATTCATTGGAAGGACTGATGTTGAAGCTGAAGCTCCAATACATTGGCCACCTGAGGCAAACAGCTGTCTCATTGGAAAAGACCCTGATGTTGGGGAAGATTGAAAGCAAAAGAAGAGGGCAGCAGAGGATGAGATGGGTAGATATCATCACTGATGCAAGGGACATGAATTTGAACAAACTCTGGGAGACAGTAAAGGACAGAGAACCCTGGCATGCTGCCCTCTATGGGGTCACAAGAATCAGACACGACTTATCAGCTGAACAACAATTAAAGAGGAGGGGGATGAGTTTCAACAGGGCCTAAGACTTCCGGTGTTGGTACCCCAGCAGAGAACAAACTCCTGGAAAGAGAAATGGCAATACATCCAGTAAACAGACATCCCCAAAAAGCTTTGTAGGAAAATTTCTCTCAGGAAGTATTTTTTAGGTCAGAATAAGATTTCGAGGAAGTGACACAGTGTGGAATAAGTCATCACGTTTCAAAAGAAAAGAGCAGCTGGTATGAAGCTTAAATGTTTCTAAATATAAATTTATTTAAATTGGAAACTAATTACTTTACAATATTGTATTGGTTTTGTCATACATCAACATGAATCCGCCACGGGTGTACCTGTGTTCCCCATCCTGAACCCCTCCTCCCACCTCCCTCCCCATACCATCCCTTGGGTCATCCCAGTGCACCAGGCCCGAGCATCCTGTGTCATGCATTGAACCTGGACTGGCGATTCGTTTCACATATGATATTATACATATTTCAATGCCATTCTCCCAAATCATCCCACCCTCGCCCTCTCCCACAGAGTCCAAAAGCCTGTTCTATACATCTGTTTTACTGTCTCAAATACAGGGTTATCGTTACCATCTTTCTAAATTCCATATATATGTGTTAGTATACTGTATTGGTGTTTTTCTTTCTGGCTTACTTCACTCTGTATAATAAGCTCCAGTTTTATCCACCTCATTAGAAGTGATTCAAATGTATTCTTTTAAATGGCTGAGTAATACTCCATTGTGTATATGTACCATAGCTTTCTTATCCATTCTTCTGCTGATGGACATCTAGGTTTCTTCCATGTCCTGGCTATTATAAACAGTGCTGTGATGAACATTGGGGTACACGTGTCTCTTTCAATTCTGGTTTCCTTGGTGTGTATGTCCAGCAGTGGGATTGCTGGGTAGTATGGCAGTTCTATTCCAGTTTTTTTAAGGAATCTCTACACTGTTCTCTATAGTGGCTGTCCTAGTTTGCATTCCCACCAACAGTGCAAGAGGGTTCCCTTTTCTCCACACCCTCTCCAGCATTTACTGCTTGTTGACTTTTTGATAGCAGCCATTCTGACCAGTGTGAGATGGTACTTCATTGTGGTTTTGATTTGCATTTCTCTGATAATGAGTAATGTTGAGCATCTTTTCATGTGTTTGTTAGCCATCTGTGTGTCTTCTTTGGAGAAATCTGTTTAGTTCTTTGGCTTATTTTTTGATTGGGTCATTTGTATTTCTGGAAGTGAGCTGCAGGAGTTGCTTGTATATTTTTGAGATTAATCCTTTGTCAGTTGCTTCATTTGCTATTATTTTCTCCCATTCGGAAGGCTGTCTTTTCACCTTTCTTATAGTTTCCTTTGTTGTACAGAAACTTTTAATTTTAATTAGGTCCCATTTGTTTATTTTTGCTTTTATTTCCAATANAACTAAAGAGCCTCTTGATGAAAGTAAAAGAGGAGAGTGAAAAAGTTGGCTTAAAGCTCAACATTCAGAAAACTAAGATCATGGCATCTGGTCCCATCACGTTATGGCAAATAGATGGGGAAACAGTAGAAAGAGTGGTTGACTTTATATTTTTGGGCTCCAAAATCACTGTAGATGGTGATTGCAGCCATGAAATTAAAAGACGCTTACTCCTTAGAGGGAAAGTTATGATCAACCTAGACGGCATATTACAAAGCAGAGACATTACTTTACCAACAAAGGTCCATCTAGTCAAGGCTGTGGTTTTCCCAGTGGTCATGTATGGATGTGAGAGTTGGAGTATAAAGAAAGCTGAGTGCTGAAGAATTGATGCTTTTGAGCTGTGGTGTTGGAGAAGACTCTTGAAAGTCCCTTGGACTGCAAGGAGATCCAACCAGTCCATCCCAAAGGAGATCAGTCCTGGATGTTTGTTGGAAGGACTGATGTTGAAGCTGAAACTTCAATACTTTGGCCACCTGATGGGAAGAGCTGACTCATTTGAAAAGACCCTGATGCTGGGAAAGATTGAGGGCAGGAAGAGATGGAATGATAAGAGGATGAGATGGTTGGATGGCATCACGGACTCAATGGACGTGAGTTTGGGTGAACTCTTGGATCTGCTGATCGACAGGGAGGCCTGGGGTGCTGTGATCCAACCAGTCCATCCCAAAGGAGATCAGTCCTGGATGTTTGTTGGAAGGACTGATGTTGAAGCTGAAACTTCAATACTTTGGCCACCTGATGGGAAGAGCTGACTCATTTGAAAAGACCCTGATGCTGGGAAAGATTGAGGGCAGGAAGAGATGGAATGATAAGAGGATGAGATGGTTGGATGGCATCACGGACTCAATGGACGTGAGTTTGGGTGAACTCTTGGATCTGCTGATCGACAGGGAGGCCTGGGGTGCTGTGATTCATTGGGTCACAAAGAGTCGAACCATGAATAAGTGACTGAACAACTGAACTGATGATTATAATGCTTTTGTTCTCCCCAAATGGGTTAAAATCCTAACCTATCAAAGGTCATAGTATTAGCAAGTGAGGCCTTTGGGTATCTGCTGATCGACAGGGAGGCCTGGGGTGCTGTGATTCATTGGGTCACAAAGAGTCGAACCATGAATAAGTGACTGAACAACTGAACTGATGATTATAATGCTTTTGTTCTCCCCAAATGGGTTAAAATCCTAACCTATCAAAGGTCATAGTATTAGCAAGTGAGGCCTTTGGGGTGATTAGACCTGAGGGTGGAGCTCTCATGAATGAGATTAGTGCTCTTGTATTAGACATCACATACAGCTCCCCAGCCTCCTCTGCTCTTTAAGAATACAAAGACAAGTCTGCAACATGGAAGAGGGCCCTTCTTCAATTATGTTGGCTCCCTGATCTCAGACTTTAGCCTCCAGAATTATGAGAAGTAAATTTCTCTTGTTTATAAGCCACTCAGTCAATGGTATTTACAATAACCCAAACTGACTAAGACAATAACTATTATACTTTTTCTAAAGGGTTTCTGTTGTTGCCGGACCAAATTCAGAATGTTTATGTCTTTTGTTTTTATGCTTATTGATATTATATTTTTAATTGCATTATCAAAATATTTTTGGCTGTGTATAGAAATGTTACTGACTTTCCATTGATCTATACCAGGTGAACTTTCTAAGTTTATTTACTGTTAATGGTTTATAGAGTCTCTTTAATTTCTGTGTAGACAAATATAACAATTATATATTTATATTTTTATTTCTTTGTCCCAAATCTTTTTGTTTTATCTATTTATCTTATTTACACTGACTTAAGTTTTCATAAAATTATAAAGAGTTATGATGATTATCATTCTTGTTTTATTTATTAAGTTTCACAGAATTTTTTGACATATGTGCTTGATATATATTTTCAAGTTAAAAAATGTTCTCATATTCCTAAGTTTTCTGAGTTTAAAATGATACATGTGTGCATTTGATTTTATAATGTTCTTTATTATCACATCTGATTTATGTTTATATTTCTCTTTTAATTGATTAACATTATAATTTACATTAATGTTTTACTATAGTAAAATATCTTCCCATTCCAGGTATCAAATAAACACTTAAAATCCCAATTAAAAATATATTGCTGATTTAATTTGCTCATATTTTATTAATGGACAACATCTTTGCCATAAGTGAAATTGGTAGAAATTTTGTCATACCATCTTTGATTTGAATGCTTCATTAAATGAATGATAATTTCTCTCTTTTTCTATATCTCAGAATAATATACACATAAGTTAAATACTGACATTTCTGTGAATGTTTCATAGCACATATGTGTTGAATTAAATCTTCAGTTTTTCATTGTTTAGTATTTCTATTTTTGTAACTGTTTTTGATAGATTCTTATTTTCTGTTTCTTCTTGAATCACTTTTATCTAGGAAGTTAACGATTTGTTAGATGCTTTCATTATGTATGAAATATTGTCCTAAATTTCTTTCCACTTTTATTTGTGTCTTCTTGGTTATTTCCTTTTCTTTTGTCTTATGTCTCATGTCTTTTTATACTTCCTTAATGTTTTATGTCTTCTTTTTAAATTTTATTGACTCCTCATGATGGAAAGACACAAATAAGGAATCTCAATCCTGATCACCATATCTTCCTGAGATTATGGTTATTGTACCTGATATACAGTCACAACTAGACAAGGTTGTTCAAAGCAGCACCAAGCAAGTCCCCTGGTTCTTCCTTTTTTCCCTTCCTGCCTATATCAAGTACATTCTTCTCTCAACTCTCAGGATCCCTTATCCCTGGCAAAATAGCAACTCCATTCTTGCCTACTCTTCCCTGAACATAAGGAGCTTAAAGCACCCAGGTAACAGCTATAGTTTTTAATAAATGGGATTTTTGCTGTGTCTCTCTGTCCTATTCAGTAACAGGATCCACGCATTGCCTGAATGGGAAGCACTAATTCCCCCAGGGATGCTGTGTATAGACGCTACCTGTGACTACTTCTACATTTACCCATTGGTTAGTAGACTCCTGAATTTTTCCTAGTTGGAAGACAATGCCATACAGAGGTCTGTGATCAACTGCACATCCTCCATTCTGAAGAACAGTAGCGGATCCTTACAAAGTATGCCACCCTGCTGGAATATCACCTGCCAATGGCTACCAAGTGACTGGTTGCTCTTTTGAAATGTGGTTCCATCATAAGAGGGACTCAGTTTTGGTTCCTGTGACTGGCAGCCTGGTTTTTCAGCAGGATCAGTGCTAAATCAGCTTTAGTAGATTAAGGTCCATGGTGTTTATTAATTAAGTCTTAAACTGGGCAGTCTTTCTCTGAATCATCATGAGGCAACAGTGTCAATAATCTCATAATGAGGGTTCCTAGGTTCACTAAAGACTTTCAATGTTTCTTGGAAATTACTAGGAATCATATTATGTGCATTTCATTTCAATCTGAATAATTTTTTATTTTATTAGATGAGAATTGCATTTTAATTAGAACAGAAAGCTTTGAAACAGAGCACTGAAAGGAAATAATTTGTACATTTTGTTACCAACTCAGAAAGAGTAAGGCAGTATTCCATAGACCAACGGTCCTTAAACTTTGTGTACATTAGAATCACCTGTAAGGCTGATTAAAATGCAGATTATGTTGAATTTTGTCGAAGACCTTCTCTGCATCTATTGAGATAATCATATTGTTTTTGTTTTTCAATTTGTTAATGTGGTGTATTACATTGATTGATTTGCAGATATTGAAGAATCCTTGCATCCCTGGGATAAAGCCCACTTGGGCATGGTGTATGATCTTTTTAATGTGTTGTTGGATTCTGATTGCTAAAATTTTGTTAAGGATTTTTGCATCTATGTTCATCAGTGATATTGGCCTGTAGTTTTCTTTTTTGTGGCATCTTTGTCAGGTTTTGGTATTAGGATGATGGTGGCCTCATAGAATGACTTTGGAAGTTTACCTTCCTCTGTAATTTTCTGAAAGAGTTTGAGTAGGATAGGTGTTAGCTCCAGATTGGAAAAGAAGAAGTAAAGCTCTCACTGTTTGCAGATGACATGATCCTCTACATAGAAAACCCTAAAGAATGCAACCGAAAATTACTAGAGCTAATTAATGAATATAGTAAAGTTGCAGGATATAAAATCAACACACAGAAATCCCTTGCATTCCTATACACTAATAATGAGAAAGTAGAAAAAGNAAGTAGGATCGGTGTTAGCTCTTCTCAAAATTTTTGGTAGAATTCAGCTGTGAAGCTGTCTGGACATGGGGTTTTGTTTGCTGGAAGATTTCTGATTACAGTTTCAATTTCCATGCTTGTGATGGGCCTGTTAAGATTTTCTGTTTCTTCCTGGTTCAGTTTTGGAAAGTTATACTTTTCTAAGAATTTGTCCGTTTCTTCCAAGTTGTCCATTTTATTGGCATATAATTGCTGATAGTAGTCTCTTATGATCCTTTGTATTTCTGTGTTGTCTGTTGTGATCTCTCCATTTTCATTTCTAATTTTATTGATTTGATTTTTCTCCCTTTGTTTCTTGATGAGTCTGGCTAATGGTTTGTCAATTTTATTTATCTTCTCAAAGAACCAGCTTTTGGCTTTGTTGATTTTTGCTATTGTCTCTTTTGTTTCTTTTGCATTTATTTCTGCTCTAATTTTTAAGATTTCTTTCCTTCTACCAACCCTGGAGTTCTTCATTTCTTCCTTTTCTAGTTGCTTTAGGTGTAGAGTTAGGTTACTTATTTGACTTTTTTCTTGTTTCTTGAGGTATGCCTGTATTGCTATGAACTTCCCTTTAGCACTGCTTTTACAGTGTCCCACAGGTTTTGGATTGTGTTTTCATTTTCATTCATTTCTATGCATATTTTGATTTCTTTTATGATTTCATCTGTGATTTGTTGGTTATTCAGCAGCGTGTTGTTCACCCTCCATATGTTGGAATTTTAAATAGTTTTTCTCCTGTAATTGATAGCTAATCTTACTGCACTGTGGTCAGAAAAGATGCTTGGAATGATTTTTTTTTTTTTAATTTAGTAAGGCTACTGCACAATTGCACTCATTTCACATGCTAGTAAAGTAATGCTCAAAATTCTCCAAGCCAGCCTTCAGCAATACGTGAGCCGTGAACTCTCTGATATTCAAGCTGGTTTTAGAAAAGGCAAAGGAACCAGATTCTTGTATTCTTAGTGATTGTTACAAACCTTACTGCTGTCTGAAAAAGCTAAAGATTGTGTATTTCTATTAAAACATTTACAATCAAAAAAAAAAAAAAGAAAGCATCACTACGAACAAAGCTAGTGGTGGTGATGGAATTCCACTGGAGCTATTTCAAATCCTGAAAGATGATGCTGTGAAAGTGCTGCACATAAAATGCCAGCAAATTTGGAAAACTCAGCAGTGGCCACAGGACTGGAAAAGGTCAGTTTTCATTCCAATCCCAAAGAAAGGCAATGTCAACGAATGCTCAAACTACTGCACAATTGCACTGACCTCACACGCTACTAAAGTAATGCTCAAAATTCTCCAAGCCAGGCTTCAGCAGTACATGTACCGTGAACTCCAGATGTTCAAGCTGGATTTAGAAAAGGCAGAGGAACCAGAGGTCAAATTGCCAACATCTGCTGGATCAAGGAAAAAGCAAGAGAATTCCAAAAAAACATCTATTTCTCCGTTATTGACTATGCCAAAGCCTTTGACTGTGTGGATCACAATAAACTGTGGAAAATTCCGAAAGAGATAGGAATACCAGACTACCTGACCTGCCTCTTGAGAAATCTGTATACAGGTCAGGAAGCAACAGTTAGAACAGGACATGGAACAACAGACTGGTTCCAAATAGGAAAAGGAGTACGTCAAGGCTGTATATTGTCACCCTGCTTATTTAGCTTCTATGCAGAGTACATCAGGAGAAATGCTGGAGTGGAAGAAACACAAGCTGGAATCAAGATTGCCAAGAGAAATATCAATAACCTCAGATATGCAGATGACACCACCCTTATGGCAGAAAGTGAAGAAGAGCTAAAAAGCCTCTTGTTGAAAGTGAAAGAGGAGAGTGAAAAAGTTGGCTTAAAGCTCAACATTCAGAAAATGAGGATCATGGCATCCAGTCCCATCACTTCATGGGAAATAGAAGAGGAAACAGTAGAAACAGTGTCAGACTTTATTTTTGGGGGCTCCAAAATCACTGCAGATGGTCACTGCAGCCACGAAATTAAAAGACGCTTACTCCTTGGAAAAAAGGTTATGACCAACCTAGATAGTATATTCAAAAGCAGAGACATTACTTTGCCGACTAAGTTCTGTCTAGTCAAGGCTATGGTTTTTCCTGTGGTCATGTATGGATGTGAGAGTTGGAATGTGAAGGCTGAGCGCCGAAAAATTGATGCTTTTGAAGTGTGGTGTTGGAGAAGACTCTTGAGTCCCTTGGACTGCAAGGAGATCCAACCAGTCGATTCTGAAGGAGATTGGCCCTGGGATTTCTTTGGAAGGAATGATGCTAAAGCTGAAGCTCCAGTACTTTGGCCACCTCATGCGAAGAGATGACTCACTGGAAAAGATTGTGATGCTGGGAGGGATTGGGGCAGGCGAAGAAGGGGATGACAGAGGGTGAGATGGCTGGATAGCATCACTGACTCGGTGGACGTGAGTCTGAGTGAACTCCAGGAGATGGTGATGGACAGGGAGGCCTGGCGTGCTGTGATTCATGGGGTCGCAAAGAGTCGGACACGACTGAGCGACTGAACTGAACTCAAGACTAGATTTATGGCCCAGGATATGATCTGTCCTGTAGAAGTTTCCATGCGCGCTTGAGAAAAAGGTGAAATTCATTGTTTGGGAGTGAAATGTCCTAGAGATATCAATTAGGCCAGATTGGTCTATTATATTGCTTAAAGTTTGCGTTTCCTTGTTAATTTTCTGTTTAGTTGATCTATCCATAGGTATGAGTGGGGTATTAAAGTCTCCACTATTATTGTGTTATTGTTAATTTCCCCTTTCATACTTGTTAGCATTTGTCTTATATATTGTGGTGCTCCTATGTTGGGTGCATATATATTTATAATTATTTTATCTTCTTCTTGGACTGATCCTTTGATCATTATGTAGTGTCCTTCTTTGTCTCTTTTCACAGCCTTTGTTTTAAAGTCTATTTTATCTGATATGAGTATTGCTACTCCTGCTTTCTTTTGGTCTCTATTTGTGTGGAATATATTTTTCCAGCCCTTCACTTTCAGTCTGTATGTGTCCCTTGTTTTGAAGTGGGTCTCTTGTAGACAACATATATAGGGGTCTTGTTTTTGTATCCATTCAGCCAGTCTTTGTCTTTTGGTTGCAACATTCAACCCATTTATGTTTAAGGTAATTATTGATAAGTATGATCCCATTGCCATTTACTTTATTGTTTTCGGTTCGAGCTTATACACTCTTTTTGTGTTTCCTGTCTAGAGAAGATCCTTTAGCATTTGTTGGAGAGCTCGTTTGATGGTGCTGAATTCTCTCAGCTTTTGCTTGTCTGTAAAGCTTTTGATTTCTCCTTCATATTTGAATGAGATCCTTGCTGGGTACAGTAATCTGGGCTATAGGTTATTTTCTTTCATCACTTTAGTATGTCCTGCCATTCCCTCCTGGCCTGAAGAGGTTCTATTGAAAGATCAGCTGTTACCGTTATGGGAATCCCCTTGTGTGTTATTTGTTGGTTTTCCCTTGCTGCTTTTAATATTTATTCTTTGTGTTTGATCTTTGTTAATTTGATTAACATGTGTCTTTGGGTGTTTTGCCTTGGGTTTATCCTGTTTGGGACTCTGGGTTTCTTGGACTTGGGTGATTATTTCCTTCCCCATTTTAGGGAAGTTTTCAACTATTATCCCCTCAAGTATTTTCTCATGGTCTTTCTTTTTGTCTTCTTCTGGGACTCCTATGATTGAATGTTGGGGCGTTTACCATTGTCCCAGAGGTCTCTGAGATTGCCATCTTAGGACTGCCCCTCCGAAGCTTAAATTTTGATTGGGAAAGGCCACTAAAAATTAGGCCAGTGAAGGTCTGGAGACAATGAGAATGGCACAACCAGAATTGAGAGTCCAGAATTATTAAGGTCAATAGCTATGTGGCCAAGACATTAAGATAATTCCATGGGTTTAGTCTTTTCAACAAAGGATGCTGGTATACTTATATAATTATTTGCAGAAAAATAACTTCAAACCCTTAACACAAAATTTAACTCAAAATAGATCTCAGTCCTAAATATAAGAAGTAAAATCATAAACTTAAAGAAGAAAACAGGAGACAAACTTCATGAACCTAAGAGAGCCAAAGGGTTCTGCAGCAAGACAATAAAGGCTGAGCCATAAAATAAATGAGTGGAGCGAGAGATTGAGAGAAACTATTTACACATTTAACATCTGACAATGGATATTCAGAATATATAGAGTACTCAAAATTCATCAAGTCAAGTATCGAATTATTTTGGGGGGTTATGAAAATTTCTACATATTAGATCATGGTGATGGATGCACAATCCTATTGTTAAGTGTCAAATATTAACACAAGTGTTAATGTTGTGTTAAATGTCATTAACCTATTGTTAAATGTTAACACAAATGTTAATGTTGTGTTAAATTGTAACACAATTATTAAATGTTATTGAATTATACTACTGGCAAATGTTACATATAAATTATGCCCATAAAACTGTTAAAATCAATTGCTGTTCTGCACTACAAAATTTATAAGATATGGACATTTTAAAATACACCAGCTATAACTGCAAAATTATAAGGCTATTTAGGATTTTAAAAATTGGAGCTATCTGGAATATACAAGAAAAATTGTACAACAAATCTTAAAGTGATAATGTAAGAATATGGATAATGAGAGGGTCATAATATAAACTGGACACAACTGAATGCCTTATGTTTTTCAAGTATAACCCTATTTAATGCACATCTTTTATATATGGCTCAAATTACTACCCTACTAGTTCACCCATCATATTATTACAGACACATAATATAAATTATAGATACACAAGAACATTTTATAATATGGAAATATATTTATAATGAGAAATTAAATGATGAAACTAGATCAAACCTATTTTTTACAGCTTTGAGATATAATTTATACCTATTTTAGCTATGACAAACCTAGACATTGTTTTGAAAAGCAGTGACATTCCTCTGCTGACAAAGGTCCATATAGTCAAGGCTATGGTCTTCCCAGTGGTCACATATGGATGTAAGAGCTTGTCCGTAGAGAAGGCAGATCACCCAAAATTTTATGGCTTCGAACTATGGTGCTAGAGAAGACTCCTAAAAGTCCCTTGGACTGCAAAGAGAACAAATCAGTCAATATTAAGGGAAATTCAACCCTGAATACACTTTGGAAGGACTGATGCTGAAGCTGAAGCTCCAGTATTTTGGTCATCTGATGTGAACAGCAGACTCACTGGTAAAGTCCCTGATGCTGGGAAATATTGAGGACAGGAGAAGAGAGCGCCAGAGGATGAGATGGCTGGATGGCATCACCGATGCAATGGACGTGAACTGGGGCAAACTCTGGGAGATGGTGAGAGATAGGGAGGCCTGATGTGATGCAGTCCATGGTGTCGCAAAGAGTCAGACATGACTGGGCAACTGAACAACGACTACAATACCTATTTTAAAATTTTATTTGGAGAAAACTTTCACAAAGTACTACCAAGAATGCATATATACCTTCATTTGACTTCCTCTCATGTGAATATTTTATATAACCTTGGTGTGTGTGTGCTCAGTTGCATCTGACTCTTCACGGCCCTATGAACAATCCTGCTAGACTCCTCTGTCCATAGGATCCTCCAGGCAAGAATACTGGGGTGGGTTGTCATGCCCTCCTCCAGGGGATCTTCCTGACCCAGGGATCAGACTCAAGCCTCCTGCATCTTTTGAATTGCGGACAGATTCTTTACCCAGTGAGCCACCTGGGTAGCCCCTATGTAACCATGATATGTTTGTCAAATTGAGATATTAACATTGCTATGACACTCAACTAAATTAGTTTCTATTTGGATTTCACAAGTTTTTCCACTACTGTCCTCTTTCTGTCTCAGGATTCAACCCAGGGAATACTGCCTTTAAACATCATGTTTTCCTGAATTCCCTTGTTCTGTGACCATTTCTCACCCTTTTCTCTTTTTTCTGTCTTCATTTTGAGGAGTACTGATCAGGTATTTGGGATATTGATCTTCTTTTAGGTCAGTCTGTTTTCCTCATTAAACAAAGGTTATCCATATTGGAAAAGACACCTCTGAATTGAATTCCCTTTCTAATAACATCATGTCTGGGGGTATAGGCTATTAAAGGGACAACAACAGTAATATTTGCCAGGTTTTTCTACTGAAAATAGCAAAAAAATTTGACCAAAAAGAACCAACATATAGCGCTCACATCAACAGATTTCAAGATTTATAAACCTTCAGTAGTATTGGTGAAAGGATAAAACACAGAACAAAGGAATACAATAGAGATGCCAAGACCCACATAAGCCAATTACACTCACGTGTATCACAGAGGTAAAAAGTTTATTAAAAATGGAGAGAGATAGACTTTTCAACAAATAATGCTGGAACACTTAGAGGTCCATAGGCCCCACCCACCCCCAAAAAAATGCCAGTGGCGGGGCCTGGGGGGGGGGG
>SJXQ01004388.1:0-46585 GCA_006408695.1 Aepyceros melampus | reverse complement strand
AAGCCCTATACTGATAAAGAACAGAGTTCTTAAAAGTCAGTAAGAGCCTGCTGAGCAGTGGGCTGATTTCCTTTAGGATTCACTGGTTTGATCTCCTTGCTGTCCAAGAAGAGGAGCTGGATATTGCTAACCTACGGGAGAAACTGTGCTCATTAGTTTCACACCTTCCATCCAGTTTTCAATTACTGAATCTTGCAGAGCTTAACACATGTACGCTAAACCCTGACCAACAGAACCACTGATCATTAAACACTTCAGCTTAAGTCTTAATCAAAGGCCCAAATACTAACACCCAGATTCCTCAGTGACTCAACCCAAAGGAAACCCCTGATATGGACACTGACACGCATTCCCTCTTCACTGACTCTCCACAGACCCCCTCACTGGGGATTCTCACCCGGAATCAGGCTCTCCAGCTTGAGCCCCCAAAGAGTCCTTCCGTAGGTACCAAAGCCTGAACCTGGTCCAAAACCAGTTCTCTTCTAATATGTTCTCCCCATAGTGCATCTGTGGCTGTTGCTAGGGACTTGGAGGGCCCGGGAGGAGGTGTATCTGCTGAGGGCTCTGGGTTAGTTTCCTGAGTTCTGGCCTCGCACAGGTTCTATGACATCACATGGCTCCGTGACCTCAGAGAATTTCTGGCCTTTAGGATGCGAATGGCTTCAACAGCTGTTATCACTTTGCTGGGTGGGAAGACATGGAAATGTCATATAGGTACCCCACTGCCTTCGTCTCTTTGCAAGAGGTGGTCACAAGTCACAGGCACCTTAAGTCTTCTGAGGCCGGCACCTTGCCAAGGTCAATGTGGTATGAGATGCGTTCTAGTCATCAGTTTGGGCAAAACTGGCAAGTTGATGGTGCCCTTGAGCCCTTAGGCAGTAACACCTTGGGTGCGGCCAGTTTGCCTGAAGTCTGATATTCTTGTGGAAGAATAAAATGTGCAGAGAGCTTCTGGTTGGATCAAAGGTTGAATTTACTTGAGGTCTATGTTGGAAAAAATCTATGCTTGTATTTCTTTTACTCACACTACTGCCACAATTGCAACACGTGTGACATGTCTGTCATCTCCTCTATAACAATTGAGTCCTTAAGTCTGAGAGGGTAACAGGCAGGAAGGCCAGGGGTCTCCAAACGGAGGAAATAGCCTGCAAGTGTCAGACATTTTTATCTCTCTTAAGCAGCAGGAGGAAACAAACTAGCGATATTTTCTCCTTCTCTATACAAATTTAAAAGGAGGTTTCTCTTAAAATACTGTGTTGCCATGACACCTGGTTTCACCTGAAGTTAACTATTCTCAAACCTCGAGATAACCAATGCCTTTTTCTTATGAAAATGTTTATCTTAAGCTATGCTAATGTACTATGCATTTACCCCAAACTCTGTCAAGTCGGTTCCACCTTTTGGCTCAGAACCTACTTGACAAACCAATATGTTATACTCAGATATTGTTCGTCCAATCTATGTAAATGAAACTATTTGTATGGTGATCTGCCCTTCTTCAGATTCAAGTTAATCATTTTATGGCCCAGGATGAAACATTTGGTACCAAGATTATCCCAAAAAGGATCTTATGGGTGAGGGGCCTGGTGACATTACTTTCTTTCATTAACAGACTGCTAGTGACTATATAACATCCAGCTGAAGACAAGCAGGGGGGTACTCTTTCTGCCCCCTTCTGATCCCTATGTCAGAAGCTTTCTCTATCTCCTTTATACTTTAATAAAACTTTATTACACAGAAGCTCTGAGCGATCAAGCCTCCTCTCTGGCCCTGGATTGAATTCTTCTCCTCCGGGGGCCAAGAATCCCAGCGTCGTGATTCAACAACCTTTAAAGTCTGACTCAGTTATAACCCTGTCTATGCAGAGATATTGCCAGACCCCAGAAATAAAGGGCTCAGTCTTGTAAGAATGTTGCTGCCCCAGTACAGATGCCACTTGTAAGTAGCAGGTCCCCAAGTTACCTACAACTTGTCTGACTTGGCTACAAATCCTTGCCTGGAGAATCTCACAGACAGCCTGTCAGTGGAGTCCACGAACTTTGCAACACTCAGGGGGTTGCAAAGAGTCAGACATGGCTGAAGCGACTTAGCATGGCACAGCTTGCTGAAAAGCTCACAGAACTCAGTTTATTAAAGGAAACAATAAAGGGGAAAGATGAAAGACCAAATGAAGAGAAAAACGGGACCGGGAGGGTCTCAAGCACAGGAGCTTCTGCTCCTACGCTGTGGTGTGTTCCTCTCCCCAGGCCTGTATGTGTTCATCCATCTAGAAGATCTCCAAAGCACACACTATTGGGACTTTACGGAGGCTTCATTACATAGGCATGATCAATTAGTAACTCTGTTTTTAGCCCTTCTCTGCTCTCTGGAGGATGGAAAGTGTGCTGAAAATTCCAAACGTATAATCATGGCTTGATCTTTCTGGTGACCAGCCCCCATCCAGGAGCCCACCCACAGCCACATCAATAGCATAAGAGACATTCCAGATGCTCTCATTATGTAGAATTTATGAGGGTTCAGGAGTCTGTGCCAGAAACTGGTAGCACAGACCAGCCAGTCAATTTTCTATTATTTTACAAGGTCAAACTCAAAAGGATATATGCTAAACAATTCTATTTTTCTAATATTCTCCAAATGAAAAAACATAGCTGCAAAAAGATCTGTGATGCCAAGGGTTAGGGTCGGGGAAAGGTTGTGACTATGAGGATGTACCATGAGGGAATTTGTGTTGACAAAGCATTCTGAATTTTTACTGTGGTGTTGGTTATATGAACCTACATATATAATTGTTTCTTGAAGTGATATATAAAAATCAAACAAAACTGAGTGCGTGGTAAAACTGGTGCAATCAACCCAATTGTAGTTAATAGCACTGTAATAATTTCTGTTTTCTCTGTTAATGGTTAACTGTGTGCTTATATAACATTTTAGCTTTGGGAAGAGTGGGCTGAAAGGCATTTAGAAAATTTCTGGAATATTTCAGTTTTTGTAATTCTAAACTTATTTCAAAATTCAAAATTATAAAAAGATCACATTTATATTAATTTTATAAACCCCAAATGCTATTTATAAATTTGGCTAAATACATCCAAATACATGGAGTAGTACTTATGAAACGAATGAAGTGTTTCATTTTGAAGTACTTCAAATACTTTGAAATAACACAAACTTAGAACCAAAGAAATGCAAAAGTTAAATAATAAAATGGTCATTGAACACTCTTGCATTGTATACATTAAAATTCAATCTGGGACACGACTTAGCAACTTCACTTTCACCTTTATGCTTTGAAGAAGGAAATGGCACCCCACTCCAGTGTTCTTGCCTGGAGAATCCCAGGGACAGGGAAGCCTGGTGGGCTACCATCTATGGGGTCGCACAGAGTCAGACACGACTGAAGCGACTTAGCAGCAGCAGCAGTGACAACACTAACTACTACTACTTAAAATGTATAAGATCAATGACAAAGGAACTAGAAATATGGTTGAAATTATCCTTTCTCTTGGGGCTTGTGAGGTGTATCATCCCTTAAGTTTAGACTTATGCATAATGCTCTTCATCCTTTCCCCAAGGCTACTTTCCTTCAATGTTATCAGATATTTTGTTAAAGCCCACGATATTGAATGGGTTTCTGCCCATATTTCCTGACAAATGATGTGGTAATATTACTCAAATCTTGTCATATTCATTGCCATAGTAAAGTATTTCTCCAGAGTTAACTGACATCTGGTGAAATGTTATTTCTGGGCAAAGGCTTCCTCACAATTATAGAAATACTCACTCACCTGTGATTCATGATGACCACATATAATCTGGTCTATTCCCACTGAAGGCTTTCCTAGACTTTCACACTACATAGGTTTTATCTCAGTATATTTTTGGACATAAAATGTTCTAAAATATTTTCACCGAGGTTGGTTTTCAGTTCAGTTCAGTCTCTCAGTCGTGTCTAACTCTTTGCAAACCCATGAACTGCAGCACGCCAAGCCTCCCTGTCCATCACCAACTCCTGGACTCTACCCAAACCCATGTCCATTGAGTCGATGATGCCATCCAACCATCTCATCCTCTGTCATCCCCTTCTCTTGCCCTCAATCTTTCCCAGCATCGGGGTCTTTTCCAATGAGTCATCTCTTTGCATGAGGTGGCCAAAGTATTGGAGTTTCAGCTTCAACATCAGTCCTTCCAATGAACACCCAGGACTGATCTCCTTTAGGATGGACTGGTTGGCTTTCCTTGCAGTCCAAGGGACTCTCAAGTGTCTTCTCCAACACCACAGTTCAAAAGCATCAATTCTTCATCACTTAGCTTTCTTTATAGTTCAACTCTCACATCCATACATGACCACTGGAAAAACCATAGCCTTGACTAGATGGACGTTTGTTGACAAAGAAATGTCTCTGCTTTTGAATATGCTGTCTAGGTTGGTCATAACTTTCCTTCCAAGGAGTAAGCGTCTGTTAATTTCATGGCTGCAGTCACCATCTGTGGTGAATTTGGAGCCCAGAAAAATAAAGTCAGCCACTGTTTCTCCTGTTTTCCCATCTATTTGCCATGAAGTGATGGGTATATGCTGTCTAGGTTGGTCATAACTTTCCTTCCAAGGAGTAAGCGTCTGTTAATTTCATGGCTGCAGTCACCATCTGTGGTGAATTTGGAGCCCAGAAAAATAAAGTCAGCCACTGTTTCTCCTGTTTTCCCATCTATTTGCCATGAAGTGATGGGACGAGATGCCATGATCTTCGTTTCTGAATGTTGAGCTTTAAGCCAACTTTTTCACTTTCCTTTTTCACTTTCATCAGGAGGCTGTTTAGTTCCTCTTCACTCTCTGCCTTAAGAGTGCTGTCATCTGCATATCTGAGGTTATTGATATTTCTCCCGGCAATCTTGATGCCAGCTTGTGTTTCTTCCAGTCCAGCGTTTCTCATGATGTACTCTGCATAGAAGTTAAATAAGCAGGGTGACAATATACAGCCTTGACATACTCCTTTTCCTATTTGGAACCAGTCTGTTGTTCCATGTCCAGTTCTAACTGTTGCTTCCTGACCTGCATACAGATTTCTCAAGAAGCAGGTTAGGTGGTCTGGTATTCTCATCTCTCTCAGAATTTTCCACAGTTCATTGTGACCCACACAGTCAAATGCTTTGGCATAGTCAATAAAGCAGAAATAGATGTTTTTCTGGAACTCTCTTGCCTTTTCAATGATCCATTGGATGTTGGCAATTTGATCTCTGGTTCCTTTGCCTTTTCTAAAACCAGCTTGAACATCAGGAAGTTCACGTTCACATATTGCTGATGCCTGGCTTGGAGAATTTTAAGAATCACTTTACTAGCGTATGAGATGAGTGCAATTGTGCAGTAGTTTGAGCATTCTTTGGCATTGCCTTTCTTTGGGATTGGAGGCCACTGCTGAGTTTTCCAAATTTGCTGGCATATTGAGTGCAGCACTTTCACAGCATCATCTTTCAAGATTTGAAATAGCTCAACTGGAATTCTATCACCTCCACTAGCTTTGTTCGTAGTGATGCTTTCTAAGGCCCACTTGACTTCACATTCCACGATGTCTGGCTCTAGGTGAGTGATCACACCATCGTGATTATCTGGGTCATGAAGATCTTTTTTGTACAGTTCTTCTGTGTATTCTTGCCACCTTTTCTTAATATCTTCTGCTTCTGTTAGGTCCATACCATTTCTGTCCTTTATTGAGCCCATCTTTGCATGAAATGTTCCCTTGATGTCTCTAATTTTCTTGAAGAGATCTCTAGTCTTTCCCATTCTATTGTTTTCCTCTATTTCTTTGCATTGATCACTGAGGAAGTCTTTCTTATCCCTCCTTGTTATTCTTTGGAACTCTGAATTCAAATGAGTATATTTTCCCTTTTCTTCTTTGCTTTTCACAGCTATTTGTAAGGCCTCCTCAGACAGCCATTTTGCTTTTTTGCATTTTTTTTTCTTGGGGATGGTCTTGATTCCTGTCTCTTGTACAATGTCATGTACCTCCATCCATAGTTCATCAGGCACTCTATCAGATCTAGTCTCTTAAATCTATTTCTCACTTCCACAGTAGAGTCATAAGGGATTTGATTTAGGTCATTCCTGAATGGTCTAGCGGTTTTCTCACTTCCTTCAATTTCAGTCTGAATTTGGCAATAAGGTGTTCATGATCTGAGCCACAGTCAACTCCTGGTCTTTTTTTTTTTTTTTTTTTGCTGACTATATAGAGCTTCTCCATCTTTGGCTGCAAAGAATATAATCAGTCTGATTTCAGTGTCGACCATCTGGTGTCCATGTGGAGCCTTCTCTCTGTTGTTGGAAGAGGGTGTTCGCTATGACCAGTGCATTTTCTTGACAAAACTCTATTAGTCTTTGCCCTGCTTCATTCCTTATTCCAAGGCCAAATTTGCCTGTTACTCCAGGTGTTTCTTGACTTCCTACTTTTGCATGCTAGTCCCCTCTAATGAAAAGGACATCTTTTTTGGGTGTTAGTTCTAGAAGGTTTTGTAGGTCTTCATAGAACTGTTCATCTTAAGTGCAGCCGAGAGGAGCTACCCTGCATCCGACGTCAAGGGCAGCGGCTGAGAGGAGATACCCCATGTCCAAGGTAAGGAGCAGAGGCTGCGCTTTGCTGGAGCAGCCGTGAAGAGATACCCCACATCCAAAGAGAAACCCAAGTAAGATGGTAGGCACTGAGAGAGGGCATCAGAGGACAGACAGACTGAAACCACAATCACAGAAAACTAGCCAATCTGATCACACGGACCACAGCCTTGTCTAACTCAATGAAACTAAGTCATGCCATTTGGGGCCACCCAAGATGGATGGGTCATGGTGGAGAGGTCTGACAGAATGTGGTCCACTGCAGAAAGGAATGTCAACACACTTGCCTTGAGAACCCCATGAACAATATGAAAAGGCAAAAAGATAGGACACTGAAAGATGCACTCCCCAGGTCAGTAGGTGCCCAATATGCTACTGGTGATCAGTAGAGAAATAACTCCAGAAAGAATGAAGGGATGGAGCCAAAGCAAAAATAATACCCAGTATCCACAATGTGGATGTGACTGGTGATAGAAGCAAGGTCTGATGCTGTAAAGAGCAATACTGCATAGAAACCTGGAATGTTAGGTCCATGAATCAAGGCAAATTGGAAGTGGTCAAACAGGAGATGACAAGAGTGAACATCAACATTCTAGGAATCAGCAAACTAAGATGGACTGGAATGGGTGAATTTAACTCAGATGACCATTGTATCTACTACTGTGGGCAGAAATCCCTCAGAAGAAATGGAGTAGCCATCATGGTCAACAAGAGTCTGAAATGCAGTATTGGATGCAATCTCAAAAAAGACAGAATGATCTCTGTTCGTTTCCAAGGCAAGCCATTCACTATCATGGTAATTCAAGTCTATGCCCCGACCAGTAACGCTGAAGAAGGCTGGTTTTACCTGAGTTGTCTCGTACATTTTTTCGATCAATATAAAATATGCTGTAATCACTAAAGATAATACCACATTCTTTGCATTGCAATTCTTCTCTGCATACTATTTCTTGAGGGTCTGCAACTTGCTACACACTTCCCCAAAGAGACTACCTGTGATTTCATTTATGTTTAACGTGGATTAACAAGTGGGCAAAAGCCTTCCCACATTTGCTTCATCCACAGGGCCCCGCTCTGGTATGTTTTCATTGATGAACCTTGAGCCCTGACTTTGTGGTAAAGGCTTTTCCACATTCACAGCATTCATATGGCCTCTTTGCCACGTGAATTCTCTAACAGGTGATGAGGTCATTTTTGTGTAGAGATTTTCCACATTCAGTACATGCAAAAAAGCATTTCCTGAGTAAAATTCTAATGTTCTATCAGGCATGTCTTCTTTCAAAATGCTTTACCACACTCGCTGCATTTGCATAGTTTCTCTCCAGTGCAAATCTGCTTATACCTAGAGTACTCCTTACAGAAAGTGAAATGGCTCAATCGCGTCCGACTCTGTGACCCCATGGACTGTAGCCTACCAGGCTTCTCCGTCCATGGGATTTTCTAGGCAAGAATACTGGAGTGGGTTGCCATTTCCTTCTCCAGGAGATCTTCCCAACCCAGGGATTGAACCTGGGTCTCGCGTTGTAGGCAGACGCTTTACTTCCTGAGCCACCAGGGAAATCTAAGCCCTTGCCATGTTCATTACATATATATGGTTTCTCTCCAGTATGAGTTCACAGGTGTGCACTAACCTTCCTTTTTGAGAATAAGCCTTTGCCACACATTTACTGCATACATTGGGTTTCTCTACAGTGAATTCGTTCATGCACAATGAGACTGCCTTTCTGAACGAAGCCTTTTCCACAATTACGCATATATAGGGTTCCTCTCCAGTGTGAGTTCATTGATGTCTGATGAGGTGGGCCTTGGCTGGAGAAGCCTTTCCGCATTCACTGCATAGATAGGATTTCTCCCCTGTATGAGTTTACTCAAGTACAATCAGCTAGCTCTTCACAGTAAAGCCTTTCCCACAATCACTGCATATAAATGCTTTCTCAGTAGTATGATTGCACTGATGTACAAGATCATCCTTCGTAGTAAAGCCTTTCTGCAGACACTAGACACATAGGGTTTCTCTCCTGTATGAGTTTGCTGATGTATGATGAGGCAGTGCTTCATTGAAAAGCCTTTCTCACATTCACTGCACATATATAGTTTCTCTTCACTGTGAGTTTGCTGATGTGTGCTAAGACTGTTCTTCAAGGTGAACCTTTCCCACATTCACTGCATATAAAGGGTTTCTCATGGTCAGGAAGCAACAGTTAGAACTGGACATGAAACAACAGACTGGTTCCAAATAGGAAAAGGAGTACGTCAAGGCTGTATATTGTCACCCTGCTTATTTAACTTATATGCAGAGTACATCATGAGAAACGCTGGACTGGAAGAAACACAAGCTGAAAATCAAGCTGGGAGAAATATCAATAACCTCAGATATACAGATGACACCACCCTTATGGCAGAAAGTGAAGAGGAGCTAAAAAGCCTCTTGTTGAAAGTGAAAGAGGAGAGGGAAAAAGTTGGCTTAAAGCTCAACATTCAGAAAACGAAGATCATGGCATCCAGTCCCGTCACTTCATGGGAAATAGATGGGGAAAAAGTGGAAACAGTGTCAGACTTTATTTTTTTGGGGCTCCAAAATCACTGCAGATGGTGACTGCAGCCATGAAATTAAAAGACACTTACTCCTTGGAAGAAAAGTTATGACCAACCTAGATAGTATATTCAAAAGCAGAGACATTACTTTGCCGACTAAGGTCCGTCTAGTCAAGGCTATGGTTTTTCCTGTGGTCATGTATGGATGTGAGAGTTGGACTGTGAAGAAGGCTGAGCGCCAAAGAATTGATGCTTTTGAACTGTGGTGTTGGAGAAGACTCTTGAGAGTCCCTTGGACTGCAAGGAGATCCAACCAGTCCATTCTGAAGATCAACCCCGGGATTTCTTTGGAAGGAATGATGCTAAAACTGGAGCTCCAGTACTTTGGCCACCTCATGCGAAGAGTTGACTCATCGGAAAATACCCTGATGCTGGGAGGGATTGGGGGCAGGAGGAGAAGGGGACGATCGAGGATGAGATGGCTGGATGGCATCACAGACTCAATGGACGTGAGTCTGAGTGAACTCCAGGAGTTGGTGATGGACAGGGAGGCCTGGCGTGCTGCGATTCATGGGGTCGCAAAGAGTCAGACACGACTTAGCGACTGAACTGAACTGATGAGTTCAATGGCGTGCAATAAGACATCTCAATGAAGCCTTTCCACATTCACTGAATATGTAAGTTTTCTCTCCTGTGAGATCCAACCACCCCATCCTAAAGTTAATCAGTTCTGGATCCTCATTGGAAACGCTTATGTTGAAACTGAAACTGCAACACTTTGGCCACCTGATGCGAAGAGCTGAGTCATTTGAAAAGACCCTGATGCTGGGAAAGATTGAAGGCAGAAGAGGATGACAGAGGATGAGATGGTTGGATGGCATCACCGACTCAATGGACATGGGTTTGAGTAAACTCTGGGAGTTGGTGATGGACAGGGAGGCCTGGCGTGCTGCAGTCCATGGGGTCACAGAATCAAACGTGACTGAGAGACTGAACTGATCAGGCTTAGCCTCTCATTTTTCTTATTTGCACAGTAATTAACAGACTTGTCCAACATCCACAGCCTTGAATGAATTGAGATGATGTTATCAAGTTTGTCATAGTTCTAGTTCAAAAAATGCTTACCAGGGACTTAACTGATGGTCCAGTGTTTAAGACTCTATTCTCCCAATGCAGGTACCCATGATTCAATCCCTGGGCAGGGAACTCACTACCACATAATGCAACTAAAGAGTTGGCATGCTACAACTAAAAGACTTCATGTGCCACAACTAAGACCCCATGCTACCAAAAAAAAACCACTCCAATAAATTTTAGGCATCATGTTCAGTGTGCTTTTCAGGGGGGCAGGATTGAATCTAGAGTGTAAAAATTAATAAAATGCTTTGGAAGTACAACTTGCAATTGCTCAGTTTCATTCTCCTAAAGCCACCAATCAACTCTTCATTCTCCTAAAGCCACCAATCAACTTTTAAGAATTGAAATTCAGCAGAAATTATTGTTGTAAGAACAAACATGCACAAGGATATTTATGGCATCAATTTTGACAGTTTTAAGGAAGAAATCTTGTGATCATTACATAAGCTTACTCTTGCATCTCTGCATTCATACCTTTTGATAGTGCCCCAGCATTAATGACTCTGATCAATGTGTCCCATGGGACAATAGTAAGCTTGATGCAGGGGAAGAAAGACTTGCTCATTGAAGCATGTTCTACTCTCTTGGAGCTCTCCTAACACATTGTAATGGAGCCCAGGCTAGGCATGGGATGAGATACTATGTGAAAAGTCACCCCATCCATTCCAGGGAAACCGGAGTCCAGCCCCGGTTGGATCCAGGGTATCCAAAGTGTGACAGCGTTGGCGACTGAGATTTATTTAGATATATAGAGAGATAAAGAAAGAATATTGCAGTTAAGAAAACAGAGGAGAGAAAGAGGCTGATATTCCTTGGTTTGCACAGAAAGCCAATAAAGCCCCAACATGAGACTTCCTCTGTTCATGTAGGCCACAAGCACCCTCCCAAATGGGGCCCCCTCTCTAGTGGGTCTTAGAAGCCCGGGCAGAGAAGTGAACTCAGAGGGCTCCTGCACTCCAGGGAGTCAGCCTAAAAAGGAAAGAGAAAGAGAGAGAGAGAGAAAGAATGACACAGGAAGACCAAGCTTCTGTGAGCAAGGCCTGCAACTTTATTTTCAAAAGGAGCTTTTATACCCTACGTTGTACATAGAAAATAATGGAAGATGCAGAGTCAGCAGTCCTGACCCTTATCGAGACCAGGCTTTCTTTCTGCATACCTATCTGTATACACAGGTCTTAGGTGATTTACATAATCTTCTGGCCAGGAGGTCTATTAGCATTTTACGACCCTTTTCTGATAAGAGTCTGTCAACCAGAAAACTTATTTTCCCTAAAAGTATTGTTCTTTCCAAAGTCGGGTGCCACTCTCAGAAAGCACTAAATAAAGTTACATTCCTATAGGGCAAAGGTGTAGTGGGCTACAACAAGGAAAGAATTTATTAACTCAAAGTTTAATGTTGTTAATATCAAGGCTACTACTTATATTTCTATATATCAGCTATATTAATGCACTCCCAGGTACACAACAAAAGATATGAAAACTTGGCAGCAAGCATTGGCTCAACAATGAAACCTTTAACCAGTTCTATTCTATTGATTTTTAACTCCTTGAAAGGCTCTACATTCCTGAATATTTTAAGCTTCCCATGCCTCTCACAGTTGGGAGGCTATAAACAATCACATGCATAGCTGCAAGAGTCCAGAAAAATCTGTCAGGCAAGTTAGAAAGCTATCAGAGGGGTTTGAATTGAAACACTCTTATTATGCCCAGGAGACTTATTAACTAGAGATCTAGGTTGATTTTCTTCAGAGAAAGGTGGTCAGGGACAGCCCTCATATCAGAAGAGTTTGGTGAAAAGCATAAGATAGTTAAGACAGGCAAATTCTGGTTTTGAGATAGATGCTCAAGCAGGTCCAGGGGGTCCCTCAAGTCCTGATTCACCTTTGCCCATCAGGTCTCTTCCTCATGACCTTTGCCATGGGTGGGATCTCCCTTGCTGGCTCCCGGCACAGGGGTATTTCCAAATATGTGGGGAAAAGCCATCTAGATCATGTAGCCACCAGTCAGGACAGCTCACAGTAGACAATTTAACTCTCAATCCACATACTAGAGAATTAATAATTAATGTTTGTTGCCTTTAGATATTAAGTTTTTAGGGAAATAGGTTTGTAATACAGTCAAAGGTAACTAAAACCAATAGGAGTGTACATTAGTAGGTGATTGGTTAAATAAATCATGGGATGGATCTTCATGAACACTATACAGATATAAAAAGAATGAAGCTTGTAATTGGTATAGATACTAAGTTAAACAGTACACAGGTTCCTCAAAAAATGAAAAATAGGAGTACCAGAAGATTTAGCAATTTGGGTATATATCTGGAAAAAAATAAGAACTCTAACTTGAAAAGATATGATGTTACAATCAATGTTCAGGGCAATGTTATTTACAACAGCTATGACATGGAACCAGTCTTAAGTGTTCATTGACAGATGAATGGATAAAGAAATTCAACCATAAAAAGAAGGAAATCTTGCCATTTGCAACCATGAGGGATACTAAGTGAAATAAATCCGGCCAAGAAAGCTGAATATTCTATGATCTCTTTTATTTGTAGAATTCTCCCCCGCCCAAACCCAAACTTATAAAAATAAGGAACAGATTGTGTGCCAGAGGCTGAAAGAGGGATAGGAGGGCAGAAATGGTGAAGGTGGTCAAACGGTACAAACGTTGTTATACCGTTTGAACATCATTAGCTATGAGGGACTGAACATCATTAGCCATGAGGGAACATCATTAGCCATGAAGGAAATGCAAGCTCAAGATCAGATATGACTACAAACCCAATAGAATGGGTAATGTAACATATCACAATACTAAGTGCTGGTAAGGATGAACAACTGAATCATGTGTTGCCAGCAGAATGACTAAAATATACTGAAAATACCAAGTGCCAGAGAGGATGTGGAACAAGTGGATATCACACACTGCTGGTAAAGTCACTCTGGAAGTGAGTTTGGTAGTTTCTTTTAAAGCTAAATACAACTTTATGTCCCAATAATCATACACCTGAATACTTATTACAGAGGAATGAAAATTTATGTCCATCCAAAACCCTGGATGCAGATTTATAGCATTTTTCTTTATAAAAATTGAAACCAGGAAACAATACAAACTTACCTGAAGAGTGAATGGATAAACAAACTGGTACATCCAATAATGTATACCACTCAGTAATAAAAATAAAGCAATTCAACTCAAAAAAGTCTTAGGAGCAATTTCCTGAGGGACAAAAAATAAAAAGATTACATGGCCCTTATTAAAAAATTATAAATTTGTATAGATACAACATATATAATATTTAAAATCCAGTTATAAAAATTAATTTCACAAATGACAAAATTATATTGATGGAAAACTGACACATAGTTGCCAGAGGCAGGTTAGGATAGAAGGAGTGACCATAAAAAGATAGCTTGAGGGTGTCTGTGTTGATTAAAGTTTTACATTCTGGAGATAGCAGTTACACAAAATCTACGAATGTAATAAAGCAGCTTAGAATCCCCCCCCCCCCAAAAAAAAAACCTATTTAAAAATTCATGTAAAAAATCTAGTGAAATCTAAATTCCAAAGGTTAAGAGTTAATGGTTACACAAAATGTTTTTATGGGGTGTTACATAAAGCATACAAGGGAATTTTCTGGACTACTTTTGCATTTTCTTGTAAGTTAAAAATGACCTCAAGTTATCCATTTTATAAAAACGACTTTGAAGGTGGTTTTACAAAATATTTGGTTTTATTTATAAACTTAGTTAAGCAAGCTGCGAATGTGTATTCCTATTTCATTTCCTTTTTTAAAAAAGTTCAGTATGCTTATAATTAGTTTGGAGCCAAAGAAAAGTAAGAGCTAATCACATATTGGGGTAGGCATGGAACACTTGCAGTAACAATCAGTGATAAAGCAAAGTTTTATTTAAAACTATGGAATTACTGGAACTTCCCTGGTGGTTCAGTGGTTTAAGACTTTGCCTTTCAATGCAGGGGGTGTGGATTTGATCCCTGATTGGGGAGCTAAGGTCTCACATCCCTTGCAAAAAAACAAGTAATACTGTAGCAACTGGAGTTGGGAGATGGTCCACATTAAAAAATATAAAACACAAAACTATGGAATTATTCACAAGGAAATCAGAAACAAGACTCAGGTGCATCATCTGATGTCTGATGAGGTTACATTTGTAACAAAAAGCACTCAAACATTTACTTTCACAAAAATTCATTCCGTTGTAAGTTCACTGATATTTAACTAAAGGTACTCTACCTTTAGCATGCTCCTAAAAGTTTTAATTTCTATATGATTCCCTGACAAATGATGAAGCAGAATGCTTCACTAAAATCTTGTCGTACATACTGTCTTCTTAAAAATATTTCTCCAGTGTGACCTCTGACACTCACTGAGGTCTTCTTTCTGGGTAAAGACATTCCCATGGTCATCGTATTTTTCTTTTCTAAATCATATTTCTACAATGAGTTCACTGATGATCAACAACAATCCCTGATAATAAAGTCTATCTTCCCACTGATGACTTTTCTAGTCTCTGCATTCACAAAATTTGTTCAAGTGTGTATGGAATATATACTTTTCAGACATATAATGAAGCCAGAAAGTTTTTCCCAAGGCATCTCCACCCTGAACTATCAAGGGTTTTTCCAACATGTTTTCACCAACAGGAAATGTGAGGTAGGATCATTAAGGCACTACTATATTCACGATATTCACTGGGTTTATCTCTTGGGCAAACCCTTTCATCTCCTCATGGCCCCCCATTTGATAACAACAGGTCGTCCCATGATTACATTCTGCTCTGCTAGAAGCACTGATGTTTAAAGTCTTAGCTGCCACAAAAGGCATTTTCCCAATCATTGCATTAATGGGGTTTTGGTTCACTCATAAATAATGATCTGGGACCCTCTGTTAAAGGCATTTCCAACTTGACTAGATCTACCCATTTCTCTGATGTGCATTTTCTTATGTTTCACAAGGTTTGACAAGTGGGAGAAGGCTTTCTCACAATCACTGCACCCATATGGTCTCTCTCCTGTGTGAGTCCTTTGATGGACATTGAGTACTGACTTTGTGGTGAAGGCTTTTCCACATTCATCACACTCATAGGGTTTCTCTCCTATGTGAATTCTCTGATGGGTAATGAGACCGTACTTGTGGGAATAGGATTTTCCACACTCAGTACATACAAAGGGAGTCTTTCCCGTGTGACACCTCTCATGTTGTATGAGGCATATCTTCTGACTGAAGGCTTTACCACACTCATTGCACTCATAGGGTTTCTCTCCTGTGTGAGTTCGTTGGTGTATAATAAGAGTGAGCTTTGTGGTGAAGCCTTTCCCGCATTCGTTACACCGGTAAGATTTCTCTCCTGTGTGAGTTCGCTGGTGTACCATGAGATTACTTTTCACGGTGAAGCCTTTCCCACATTCATCACATATGTAAGATTTCTCCCCTGTGTGAGATCGCAGGTGTACTGTGAGATTACTCTTCACAGCAAAATCTTTCCCACATTCACTGCACAAATATGGTCTCTCTCCAGTATGAGTTCGCTGGTGTACAGCAAGATAGCGCTTCATGGTGAAGCCTTTCCCACACTCACTGCACACATAGGGTTTCTCCCCCGTGTGGGTGCGCTGATGCACAGCGAGATTCTCTTCCCGGAGAAGCCTTTTCCACATTCACCGCATACGTAAGGTTTCTCTCCACTATGAGTTTGCTGATGTGCAATCAAATAGCGCTTCATGGTGAAGCCTTTTCCACACTCACTGCATACATAGGCTTTCTCTCCTGTGAAGGTTTGGTGATGTACAGGAGAGCTGCTCTTCACAGTACAGCCTTTTCTGGGCTCACTGGTTAAGTGGGGTGTGTCTTGTGTTTGAGTTTTCTGATCTTTAGTTAATGTGACATTTCTGGAGAAGGATTTCTCACATGGATCACCCCTACTGGGTTTCTCTCCAGTATGAACACTCTCACGAGAAATAAGCTGAGACTTCCTGCTGCATGGATTCTCACTTTCAACACAGGCTAGAGATTTCTCTATTTTGTGAGTCCTCTGATGCTTAAGGACTTGGAATTGAGCGCTAATGTGTTCTGTACTTTCAGGAAATATAATTCCAGAATACAACTGTCCATAATCACTATGTAGAAAGGATTTCTCATCTCCATTAAACTCCACAGGGTTCTTTATTCCATAGCTATTCTTCTGGTTAACTAAACTTAAGCTTGACTCCAAAGCTTTTCTATGTAAGTTAAATATACGATCTTGAATTAGGGTGAAATGTGTTTTGCTCAAATGAACACTCTTTCTAAATGCATTCTGTTCACTGCACTGTTGCATGTTCTTCAGAAATCTTTGGTTTCGAGAGTGCTCTGGCAAATAACTGTCAGCTTTCCCAATTCCTAAGAAAAAAAGGAAATGATAAATTATTTCATGAGACTGGTATGGGATGAAAGGCTTAAAAAATGACATGGTGTGTAGAGGTGCTCTTTATTATCTACCATGTAATCTCAGTATAAAATTATAAAGATGTATGAGGAAGTGAATGAATATCAGATCCAAAAAGAGACAAGGAATATATTTAAAGCTAAATACCCAGAAAGAGTTCTCATCTGGATAGATGAATATGGGGAACAGCTGTATGGGGAACAGCTGTTGAGGGGGTGCCTCAGTCACCTCACAGCTGTGACTTCTTCTCTAGAAGGAACTAGAATATGACTTCCATGGTCACTCCCTTTGCTGATTCTAACTCACCTGGACAAATTCTATTCTGCATTTCATTTTCTATTATGCATGGTTCTTTTCCATGTTCCAACTTGGAAAGCATATCTGGTTTGGTACCTTGATATCCTGATCATGAGAAATGATAAAAGACTTAGATGCAAGAACTGGGTTATGGTATGTCAAGATGGGAACATACTGCATTTTATTTATTTAACATATACTGAATTTTTAACTTTACTGGATTCCTATTAAGCATATCACATTTTATTGGATTTTACTTTTTAAATTGGCGTATAGTTTCTTTATAATGTTGTGTTAGTTTCTGCTGTACAACATGAATCACCTATGTGGATGCATATATACCCCCTTTCTCTTAAGCCTCCCTCTCTGCCCTCCCCCCTTACCTCCACCCTTGCCAAATACTGCATTTTAGAAACAAAATTTCTTGTATGCAAAGCAAATGTTCTCTTTCAGGGTACAGGAGTACAAAGGTACCTCTTTGGAGCCAGCCAGAGGACAAAAAATCTAACTCTTTGGAAGACCACAGGGACTGCAAAGCTTTCATCAGGTGATGGAGAAAAGTCCAGTGACTTGACACCTCATAAATGACATTGGGAGTCATCCTTACCCAGTGACACCAAATTGTTATAGTTCTCCAGCATCACATCCCAGTATAGGTCTCTCTGAGAAGAATCCAGGAGCTGCCACTCCTCCCTGTTGAACTCCACAGCCACATCTTCCAGTGTCAGCAATTCCTGTAATAATAAAGTCCTGTATGATGTGAATTCCTTTCATCAATATGGAAGAAACATGAGGGAAGTTATTCTGATTTTCACCATACCTCCTGCATCAATATACTTTTCTCAAATACATTTCAGTTAAAAGCAAAATCCTACCTTTCTATGTATATATTTTAGCACCTACCTATTTGCATAATATGCAAATGACATCAGAACAAATAAAACAGTCCTACATACCATGAAACTTCACAGCCAATATAAGAATCAATTCTGAACAGACTCCACATCCGAAATTTACAAGATAATGTTTTTAATACATGTAAAAAATAGCAGAAACTATACAAGATACATCTGCAGCAAAGAAAAAAAATTAGTTGATTAGGAAGATTTGAAAACAAAAACAAGGAAAAATATAGTAATGAAGCAGTATCCCAACATCTAAAGGTGAAAATTTTCAAAACTGATTAAACTCTCCAAACCCCAGACTCAGGAATCCCAACAAATTCCAAGCAGGAAATCTCTAGGTAGGGACATCAGACTAAAACTACAATACACAAAATATGAAAGGGAACAATAAGAGCATCCAGACGCAAAAGATAGATGACCTACAACAGAACTCAAAAAACATGGAATATTATCTTCAAAGTTCTGATTTTTGTGCCAAAAAAGTCAGACATGAAGCCGCTTGGTACTGAAACACAGGACTCCATAGAATACTGGGCAGCATTCTCTCCTTCCAGCCACACTGTGTGACAGTACTCAGGAGTACTGCCAACCAAGAAAGCTCACCTAAAGTCTAGTGTCCAGAATTTTTATTGAGGCTCCCTTATATATGCATGATTTACTGAATCACTGACCACATGGCTGAGCCCCACAACCCTCTAATCACACGGCTGGTCTTTGGGGCATGGACAGCCCTCACCTTGAATTGTCTTATTAGCACAAATCCTCTAGGGCCCACATGAGTCACTTAGCATAAACTATCAAGTGTGGTTGCAGTGGTCTGGGATGAAAAACAAGACACTCCTAACACACGGGTAATTCCAAGGCTTTAGAGGTTACCTCCCAGAAATTAGGGACAAAAGTCAGTTAAATTCCTTACTACACACTAGGTACTCACGCCCCCATGAGGTACCCTTCCCTTGAGCATGGGCTGAATTGCTTCTAAAAAACAAAATACAGCAAAAAATTGCTGTGATACCAATTTTAATATATAAATATTTTTGGTCTGCATGGTATGTGGGATTTAGTTCCCTACCAGGGCTTGAACCCATGCCCCCTGCAATGAAGTGTGGAGGGTTAAACTCTGAACCACCTTTCCTGGTGGTTAACCTCTGAACCACCAGGAAAATCAAGACATGCAATTTTAAATTGGGCCATATATATATGATTTCCATCTTGCTAACAGAATCTGTTGATGACTTTGATGAAACAAGATGGCATGTTGGGAGGCCCATGTGATAAGGAACTCATAGTGGTCTTACACAAGCAGACAGAAACTAAGGATCTCATTTGATTTCTGGAAATGAATTCTGCCAATAACTATGTAAGTGAACTCAGAAGTGTAGCCATCCCCAGCTGAGCCTTGGATCATGGTCAAGGAGTGCTGAGCTATTATTATCAGTGAAGCATGCATATTTCACGCTGAATCTATTTCTCAAACTCAGAGTGAATCTCCACCACTGTTCACCAAAACATAGGTTGGATTATGTTATTTTCTCATTTTAAAGGTTAAATATTTCACTTCTATCAAACTTCAATGGCTGTTTTATTGAGAAATAACTGACATATATCACCATATAAATTTAAGATGTAAAGCATGATGATATGATTTACATATATTTTGAAATCATTATCACAACAGGTTCAGTCAACATCTATCTTCTCGCATAGATACAACAAAAAGAGAAGGAAAAAGCTTTTCTCCCTGTGATGAGAACTCTTAGGATTTGCTCTTAACAACTTTCCTACATATCATACAGCAGTGTTAGCTATAGCCATCATGTCGTTCATTACATCCCTAGTACTTATCTTACAACTCGCTTTCTTGACTATGATTATGAAACTCACGGAATTTTATATACCTACATAGGTAATGCTCTTCAGTAAACTGCATTCATCTTTCTTTTAGATGTGTGATTGGTACCAGGCCAGTGGGGAGCCCCTCAGAATCACCAATGTTGTTAGGAGTATCACTTCATTCACTTAAGTGACATAAACCATTGAAAACCCCAGAGACCTGATCTGCTCTCTCCTCATAGTCAACATGTATCATGGACTTTTCATGTTTTTCTGGTTGTGATGTCTGCTAAGATAATGCAAAGTGACAGCTGATGCAATCCACAGGCTCCACCACAATCACACATTCTCTTCTAACACCAGTCATCTGATGTGATCCCTCAGACCTATGAACAATATATTCCTGATTCACTGTGTCCTGATTCTGAATTCAGAGTCCAAATTAATTTCTCCCCAGAACCCAATTATCCCCAATTTATACTTCGTTTAGTTGAGCTGTTATTTTTTTCAGCTTACCACAAATCTATTAGACAATAAAGGAAAGATATAACAAAAAATCACCTGGGCCTTGATCATCATCTTCTGTGCTCAGGAAATAGTAAGTAACATGGATTCTGACTTCTGTCTCCTGCATTTACTGTGTCATTCTTAAAGACAGAAATCTTGGCGTTCACTTAAAGATGTCCCCTGGAACGATGATATCCAACTCCAAAAACCTCCTCTTTCTTCCCTCATTCCTTGATTTGATCACTCTTTCTCCTGGAGAGCCTGGACCTGTGGGCTGAAAAGCAAACTGACTTTGAGTGTACATTTCCTCTAGGCCCAAACACTGTCACTGTAGATATGCACTTATCCTCAAAAAGACTTCAGTATTTCCAGCTGTTCATTTATTTGCTACCCTAGAGGCTTTCACATTCTGAGGCAATAAGACAAGGTTATGAATGGGTGAAAGGTGTGGCTTTCTTTTGTAAAGAGGAAGTAGCATGACTATTAAAGGGGAAGAGGGAAAGCATAAGCAGAACATGATACCTCAGAGCCTGATGAAAGCTCAGGGCAGATCAAGTTTATGAAAGAGAACACACGAAGGTTCCAAGAATCTGGACACTCCATCTGTAAAATGCATGTGTACCCTTGCACCACTCCAAAATTTTTTATATGCTCAGTGGGTACACACATCTCAGTTTCGAGGGGATAGCATGAAGTTGATCTTTAAGGTTGTCTTACTTCTCTTTGTGTATTAAAGGATCAATCTTGCCCAATAGAGGTTGAGATTTGCCCTTATTCCTGGGAGGAAACCTCTAAACCCTCAGAATGTCAGGCCTGATTAAGAATGGCTTTGTTTACCTGAGAGGCTAGGGCCAGACAGTCTATGCTAATTATGTGGTGAATGCTTATGGTGTGAATTAGAATATGCTATGCTAATTATGGTGAATGCTTATACTAATCTAGTTCAAAGTTTACTTTAAAACCATGGTAAAAATTTCAGAAAAACATCTACTTCTGCTTTATTGACTATGCCAAAGCCTTTGACTGTGTGGATCACAATAAACTGTGGAAAATTCTGAAAGAGATGGGAATACCAGACCACCTGACCTGCCTCTTGAGAAACCTGCATGCAGGTCAGGAAGCAACAGTTAGAACTGGACATGGAACAGACTAGTTCCAAATCGAGAAAGGAGTAAGTCAAGGCTGTATACTGTCGTCACCCTGCTTATTTAACTTGTACTCTTATTCAGAGTACATCATGAGAAATGCTGGGCTGGAGGAAGCACAAGCTAGAATCAAGATTGCCGGGAGAAATATCAGTAACCTCAGATATACAGATGACACCAATCTTATGACAGAAAGTAAAGAGGAACTAAAGAGCCTCTTGATGAAAGTGAAAGAGGAGAGTGAAAAAGTTGTCTTAAAGCTCAACATTCAGAAAACTAAGATCATGGCATCCAGTGCCATCACTTCATGGCAAATAGATGGGAAAACAGTGGAAACAGTGGCTGACTTTATTTTTCTGGGCTCCAAAATCACTGCAGATGGTGACTGCAGCCATGAAATTAAGAGACACTTATTCTTTGGAAGGAAAGTCCTAACCAACCTAGACAGCATATTAAAAAGCAGAGACATTACTTTGCCAACAAAGGTCCGTCTAATCAAGGCTATGGTTTTTCCTCTGGTCATGTATGGATGTGAGAGTTGGACTGTGAAGAAAGCTGAGTGCAGAAGAATTGATGCTTTTGAACTGTGGTGTTGGAGAAGACTCTTGAGAGTCCCTTGGACTGCAAGGAGAGCCAGCCAGTCCATCCTAAGGAGATCAGTCCTGGGTGTTCACTGGAAGGACTGCTGTTGAAGCTGAAACTCCAATTTGGCCACCTGGTGTGAAGAGCTGACTCACTGGAAAAGACCCTGATGCTGGGAAAGATTGGGGGCAGGAGGAGAAGGGGAGGACGGAGGATGAGATGGCTGGATGGCATCACTGACTCGATGGGCGTGAGTCTGAGTGAACTCCAGGAGTTGGTGATAGACAGGGAGGCCTGGTGCGCTGCAGTTCATGGGGTCACAAAGAGTCGGACACAACTGAGTGACCAAACTGAACTGAACTGAACTGAATGAATGCCAGGCTGGATGAACCACAAGCTGGATTAAAGATTGCTAGGAGAAATATCAACAACCTCAGATATGCAGACATTACTCTAATGGCAGAAAGGGAAGAGGAACTAAAGAGCCTCTTGATGAGGGTGAATGAGAAGAGTGAAAAGGCTGGCTTGAAACTCAAAATTAAAAAAAAAAACTAAGATCATGGCACCTACTCCCATCGCTTTAGTACAAACAGAAGGAGGAAAAGTGGAAGCATTGACAGATTTTCTTTTCTTGGGCTCCAAAATCACTGCAGGTGCTGACTGCAGCCATGAAATTAAAAGATGCTTGCCCTTGAAAGAAAAGCTATGACAAACTTAGCACATTAAAAAGCAGAGACATCACTTTACCAGCAAAGGCCTGTATAGTCAAAGCTATGGTCTTCCCAATAGTTAAGTAAGGATGCGAGAGTTGGACTATATAAATTAAAGAATGTTGAGTGCCAAAGAACTGATACTTATGAACTATGGTGCTGGAAAAGACTCTTTTGAGAGACCCTTGGACAGCAAGGAAATCAAACCAGTCAATCCTAAAGGAAATCGACCCTGAATATTCATTGGAAGGACTGTTGCTGAAGCTCCAATACTTTTGCGACCTGATGTGAAGAGCTAGCTCATTGGAAAAGACCCTGATGCTGGGAAAGACTGAAGGCAAAAGTGGGGGGTGACAGAAGACAAGATGTTTAGACAGCATCCCAACTCAATGGACATGAATGTGAGCAAACTCCAGGAGATACTGGAGGACAGAGGAATCTGGTGGGCTATAGCCCATGGGGTTGCAAAGAGTTGGACATTTCTTAGCCTCTGTACGATAACAACACAGTCAGATGATCTTCAATGAAGGTGCAAGATTAGAGCAATGAGGAGAAAGATGGTCTTTCCAACAAATATACTAAAACAACTGAATATCCAATTCCAATTAAATAATAATAGATAATAAATTTAAATGTAACAGCTAAAAGTACAAACTACTTCCAGAAATTGAGAAATAAGCCATAGGCTGGGAGAAAATATTTGCAAGATAAAGGACTGCTATCCAAAATATACAAAGAACTCTTAAAAATTCAACAATAAGAAAACACAGAGATAGGCAAAAGACCTGAACTGATATCTTACCAAAGAAGATACACAGATAACAAATAAGCAAATGAAAACATTTGTAACTGGGAAATTACATCATTGAGATACCATTATCTACTTATTAGAATAACCAAAATTCAAAATAATGACTACCCCAAATGCTGAAGAGTACATGAAGCAACAGATTTATTGCTTATGAGAAGGCAAAATGTTACAGCCACTCTGGTAGACAGTTAGGCAGTTTCTTGCAAAACTATATATATACTCTGAAAATTTATGTCTGGACAGAAACCTGATCATAGGTATATATCACAGACTTTTCCATCCAATGAGTGAACATTATTCAGCACTAAGAAGAAACCAGCTATCAAACCATGAAAAAACAAGGAGGAGCCTAAAATACCTATTATTAAGTGAAAGAAGCCAATCTAAAAAGGCTATTCACTATACAATTCCAACTATTGTAAATGACATTCTGGAAAAGGCAAAGCAAAGGAGATAGTAAAAAGATCAGTAGTTGCCAAGAGTTGGAGGGAAGATAGGATGAACAAGCAGAATCCAGAGGGCTTTTTAGAGCAGTACAACACTAAAGGGTGGACACGTCATTTTACATTTGTCAAGACACAAACAACATATACACCAAGAGTGAACCTTAATGTGAATTATTTATTTTGAGTGATAATGAGTCAGTATGTAAACTGACTGTAACAAATTCACCACTCTGGGGCAGGATGTTGACAGTGGGGAGGGTTGCATATGTTGGGGCACAGAGGTATGTTATTCATAGCTTACGGTGAGTGGTTTCGGATTCATGATCTCTGAAGAAGATGTAGCTTCAGGATCAGGGACCAGGCTTGATAACTCAAGAGCTTTTGTGTAGCAGTTTTATTCAAGTCTGAAAAGGGAGAGACATAGACACCCGAAGGGGGATGCAGAGTGGCCCCTGGCTAGTCTTATTAAGGCCTTATATACTTTTACCAGACCAACTCCCACAACATACATCTCACACTAAGATTACAACAATAGAAAGATCTCACCAGACCTACTCCCACAACATACATCTTAAGATAACAAGATTAGTCAGAAGGTTCTTTTAAGGAGAAACATACCCTCAATATACATTGTTATATTAACTAAGACAAAGCAATGTAGAAAAAAAAGTTTGTCCTTTTCTCCTTGAGAGCCCCAGAGCCCTTTCTCCTCCTCGAGGTCAGTGGGTGTGCGTGTGGGGGAACCCTGGACTTCTTATCAACCTGCCTAGGAACTGACTCTCAGTATCCCTACTGCACTTCCCACTCAATGTTGCTGTGAATCTAAAAATGCTCTTAAAAAATAGAGTCATATCCTTATCTATTTATATCTATATACACACAGTGTTCAGAAAACACATGAGGAATTTCTCATGACCTTGGGTTAGGCAGAGAAGTCTTAGTTAGTTAAGTCGCTCAGTCGTGTCCAACTCTGCAACCCCATGGACTGTAGCCCACCAGGCTCCTCCGTCCATGGGATTCTCCAGGCAAGAATACTGGAGTGGGTTGCCATTTCCTTCTCCAGGGAATCTTCCCAACCCAGGGATCGAACCCAGGTCTCCCGCATTAGAGGCAGACACTTTAACCTCTTCAACACCATATCAGCAAACCATAAAAGAAGACAACTGATAACTGGACTTGTATTACCTTTTGCACATCAAAAGACATTATAAAGCTAAAGGAAAAGGTAAGCTACAAGTTGAGAAAGAAAATTTGCAAACCATGTATCTGATAAAGGACTTCTATGCACAATATCCAAACAAGTAAAAAAACTCAGTTTGTTAACCAAACAACCTATTTTTAGAAAAAGGGAAAGACTTGGATAGTTTCCTTGAAAGAAGGAAACTACACAACAAAGGAAACTATAAGCAAAGTGAAAAGACAGCCTTCAGAATGGGAGAAAAAATAGCAAATGAAGCAACTGACAAAGAATTAATCCCCAAAATATACAAACAGCTCATGCAGCTCAATACCAGAAAAATAAAGGACCCAATCAAAAAACGGGTCAAAGAACTAAACAGACATTTCTCCAAAGAAGACATACAGATGGCTAACAAACACATGAAAAGATGCTCAATATCACTCATTACCAGAGAAATGCAAATCAAAACCACAATGAAGTACCATCTCACACCGGTCAGAATGGCTGCTATCATAAAGTCTACAAACAATAAATGCTGGAAGAGGGTGTGTTGGTGGGAATGCAAACTAGTACAGCCACTATGGAGAACAGTGTGCAGATTCCTTAAAAAAACTGGAACTAGAACTGTCGTATGACCCAGCAATCCCACTGCTGGGCATACACAACAAGGAAACCAGAATTGAAAGAGACACGTATACCCCAACGTTCATCGCAGCATTGTTTATAATAGCCAGGACATGGAAGCAACCTAGATGCCCATCAGCAGACGAATGGATAAGAAAGCTATGGTACATACAAATACATAATGGAATATTACTCAACTATTAAAAAAAAAACCCATTTGAATCAGTTCTAATGACGTGGATGAAACTGGAGCCTATTATACAGAGCGAAGTCAGTCATAAAGAAAAACACCAATACAGTATATTAACACGTACATATGGAATTTAGAAAGATGGTAATGACGACCCTATATGTGAAACAGCAAAAGAGACACAGATATAAAGAACGATTTCTGGACTCTGTGGGAGAAGGCAAGGGTGGGATATTTGAGAAAATAGCATTGAAACATGTATATTACCACTTGTGACATAGATCACCAGCCCAAGTTTGATGCATGAAACAGGGCGCTGAGGGCCGGTGCACTGGAACAACCCAGAGATGGGATGGGGAGGGAGGTGGGTTCAGGATGGGGGACACATGTACACCCATCTCAAAAGAATAGGAATAGGCAGATACTTAACATGAAATAATAATATATTTGAATCAGACATTCCCACTGAAGTCAAGAACAAGACCAGGTGCCCACTGTCAGTACTGTTATTGAGCATTATACTAGAATTGCTATACTATGCAGTTCACTTAATTCAAATATTTAGTGGGCATACACTCTATGACAAGCACTATTTCATTTCCTTCTTTATAACAAAGCAGATAACAAAGTAACAAAAGTCTTTGAATTTATGGGATTGATATTCTGGGACCCATAGACTATGTTAGATAAAAGAGAAATAATTGGGGTATAATAAATATTGTTATTGGTAGATAATATAATTGTATATATGGAAAACCTAAGAAAATCAACTGAGGAACTACTATCAGTTCAGTTCAGTTGCTCAGTTGTGTCTGACTCTTTGCAACCCCATGAATCCCAGCACACAAGGCCTCCCTGTCCATCACCATCTTCCGGAGTTCACTCAAACTCCAATCCATCGAGTTGGTGATGCCATCCAGCCATCTCATCCTCTGTTGTCCCCTTCTCCTCCTGCCCCCAATCCCTCCCAGCATCAAAGTCTTTTCCAATGAGTCAACTTTTTGCATGAGGTGGCCAAAGTACTGGAGCTTCAGCTTTAGCATCATTCCTTCCAGAGAAATCCCAGGGCTGATCTCCTTCAGAATGGACTGGTTGGATCTCCTTGCAGTCCAAGGGACTCTCAAGAGTCTTCTCCAACACCACACTTCAAAAGCATCAATTCTTCTGCGCTCAGCGTTCTTCACAGTCCAGCTCTCACATCCACACATGACCACAGGAAAACCATAGCCTTGACTAGACGGACCTTAGTCAGCAAAGTAATGTCTCTGCTTTTCAATATGTTATCTAGGTTGGTCATAACTTTTCTTCCAAGGAGTAAGCGACTTTTAATTTCATGGCTGCAGTCATCATCTGCAGTGATTTTATAATTTGGTAAGGCATTGGAATTGAAAACTTAATATGCAGAAATCATTAGTAGATGTTATGTATATGATCTGAAACATTAAGAGTGTAAAGTAGATAATGATACCATTTAAAAATATCTAACACTAACCAATACTAAGTAATAAATGTGGAAAAATAGGAACAAAACTATAGAGTACATACTAATGAAGGACACAAAAGAAGACTTGGACAAATGGAAAAACTAAATCATTTTCTTGGATGCAAAAAAAAAAAAAGGGAAAAGACTTGGATATTACACTAAAGAAGACCTATGAATGTGTATAATCACATGAAAAGATGATCAACGTTATTTGTCACTAGGGAAATAAGATGATGGTGAAATTCTACTACATGACAACTAGAAAGATGATAATAAAAAGACTAATAATTGTAAATGCTGATGAGAATGAAGAGAAATTAAACTCTCATGCAATAATGATAAACTAGTATAGGCACTTTGGAAACTTTGTAAAACACATACTTAGGAGTCACTCATTCCACTCAGAGGAATTTAACAAACAGAAATGAAAACATTTCCAACTTGTACCTGAATGTATGTAGCAACATTATTCATCATAGTCTCAAATGGAAAATAATTCCAAGAACTGATTTTATATATGAAATGCATTATATACATTTAATAGATCATTCATGAATAGAATTGAAGAGGCTATTTCCCAATTCATTATATGAGGCCATGAACATGAACAGTATGAAAAGGCAAAATGATAGGATACAAAAAGAGGAACTCCCCAGGTCATTAGGTGCCCAATATGCTACTGGAGATTAGCGGAGAAATAACTCCAGAAAGAATGAAGGGATGGAACCAAGCCAAAAACAATACCCAGCTGTGGATGGACTGGTGATAGAAGCAAGATCCGATGCTGTAAAGAGCAATATTGCATAGGAACCTGGAATGTCAGGTCCATGAATCAAGGCAAACTGGAAGTGGTCAAACAAGAGATGGCAAGGGTGAACGTCGACATTCTAGGAATCAGCGAACTAAAATGGACTGGAATGGGTGAATTTAACTCAGATGACCATTATATCTACTCCTGCAGGCAGGAATCCCTCAGAAGAAATGAGTAGCCATCATGATCAACAAAAGAGTCCAAAATGCAGTACTTGGATGCAATCTCAAAAACGACAGAATGATCTCTGTTTGTCTCCAAGGCAAACCATTCATTATCACAGTTATCCAAGTCTATGCCCCAACCAGTAACACTGAAGAAACTGAAATTGAATGACTTTATGAAGACCTACAAGATCTTTTAGAACTAACACCCAAAAAAGATGTCCTTTTCATTATAGGGGACTGGAATGCAAAAGTAGGAAGTCAAGAAACACCTGGAGTAACAGGCAAATTTGGCCATGAAATGTGGAATGAAGCAGGGCAAAGACTAATAGAGTTTTGCCAAGAAAATGCACTGGTCATAGCAAACACCCTCTTCCAACAACACAAGAGAAGACTCTACACATGGACATCACCAGATGGTCAACACCAAAATCAGATTGATTATATTCTTTGCAGCCAAAGATGGAAAACCTCTATACAGTCAACAAAAACAAGACCAGGAGCTGACTGTGGCTCAGATCATGAATTCCTTATTGCCAAATTCAGACTTTAATTGAAGAAAGTAGGGAAAAGCACTAGACCATTCAGGTATGACTTAAATCAAATCCCTTATGATTATACAGTGGAAGTGAGAAATAGATTTAAGGGTCTAGATCTGATAGATAGAGTGCCTGATGAACTATGGAATGAGGTTCGTGACATTGTACAGGAGACAGGGATCAAGACCATCCCCATGGAAAAGAAATGCAAAAAAGCAAAATGGCTGTCTGGGGAGGCCTTACAAATAGCTGTGAAAAGAAGAGAGCAAAAAGCAAAGGAGAAAAGGAAAGATATAAGCATCTGAATGCAGAGTTCCAAAGAATAGCAAGAAGAGATAAGAAAGCCTTCTTCAGCGATCAATGCAAAGAAATAGAGGAAAAGAACAGAATGGGAAAGACTAGAGATCTCTTCAAGAAAATTAGAGATACCAAGGGAACATTTCATGCAAAGATGGGCTCGATAAAGGACAGAAATGGTCTGGACCTAACAGAAGCAGAAGATATTAAGAAGAGGTGGCAAGAATACACGGAAGAACTGTACAAAAAAGATCTTCATGACCCAGATAATCATGATGATGTGTTGACTAATCTAGAGCCAGACATCTTGGAATGTGAAGTCAAGTGGGCCTTAGAAAGCATCACTACGAACAAAGCTAGTGGAGGTGATGGAATTCCAGTTGAGCTGTTTCAAATCCTGAAAGATGATGCTGTGAAAGTGCTGCACTCAATATGCCAGCAAATCTGGAAAACTCAGCAGTGGCCACAGGACTGGAAAAGGTCAGTTTTCATTCCAATTCCAAAGAAAGGCAATGCCAAAGAATGCTCAAACTACCGCACAATTGCACTCATCTCACATGCTAGTAAAGTAATGCTCAAAATTCTCCAAGCCAGACTTCAGCAATATGTGAACCGTGAACTCCCTGATGTTCAAGCTGGTTTTAGAAAAGGCAGAGGAACCAGAGATCAAATTGCCAACATCCGCTGGATCATGGAAAAAGCAAGAGAGTTCCAGAAAAACATCTATTTCTGCTTTATTGACTATGCCAAAGCCTTTGACTGTGTGGATCACAATAAACTGTGGGAAATTCTGAAAGAGATGGGAATACCAGACCACCTGACCTGCCTCTTGAGAAACCTATATGCAGGTCAGGAAGCAACAGTTAGAACTGGAATGGAACAACAGACTGGTTCCAAATAGGAAAAGGAGTACATCAAGGCTGTATACTGTCACCCTGCTTATTTAACTTATATGCAGAGTACATCATGAGAAATGGGCTGGAAGAAGCAAAGCTGGAATCAAGATTGCCGGGAGAAATATCAATCACCTCAGATATGCAGATGCTGCTGCTGCTGCTGCTGCTAAGTCGCTTCAGTTGGTTCCGACTCTGTGAGACCTCACAGACGGCAGCCCACCAGGCTCCCCTGTCCCTGGGATTCTCCAGGCAAGATGACACCACCTTTATGGCAGAAAGTGAAGAGGAACTAAAAAGCCTCTTGATGAAAGTGAAAGTGGAGAATGAAAATGGCTTAAAGCTCAACATTCAGAAAACGAAGATCATGGCATCTAGTCCCATCATTTCATGGGAAATAGATGGGGAAACAGTGGAAACAGTGTCAGACTTTATTTTGGGGGGCTCCAAAATCACTTGCAGATGGTGATTGTAGCCATGAAATTAAAAGATGCTTACTCCTTAGAAGGGCTTCCCTGTTGGCTCAGAAGTTAAAGCCTCTCCCTGCAATGCGGGAGACCTGGGTTCAATCCCTGGGTCAGGAAGATCCCCTGGAGAGAAAATGGCAACCCAGTCCAGTATTCTTGCCTGGAGAATCCCATGGATGGAGGAGCCTGGTGGGCTACAGTCTCCGGTGTCGCAAAGAGTCGGATTCGACTGAGTGACTTCACTTTTCACTCCTTGGAAGAAAAGTTATGACCAATCTAGACAGCATATTAAAAAGCAGAGACATTATTTTGCCAACAAAGGTCCATCTAGTCAAGGGTATCGTTTTTCCAGTGGTCATATATGGATGTGAGGGTTGGACTGTGAAGAAAGCTGAGTGCCGAACAATTGATGCTTTTGAACTGTGGTGTTGGAGAAGATTCTTGAGAGTCCCTTGGACTGCATGGAGATCCAACCAGTCCATTCTAAAGGAGATTAGCCCTGGGTGTTCTTTGGAAGGAATGATGCTAAAGCTGAAACTCCAATACTATGGCCACCTCATGCGAAGAGTTGACTCACTGGAAAAGACCCTGATGCTGAGAGGGATTGGGGGCAGGAGGAGAAGGGGACGACCGAGGATAAGATGGCTAGATGCATCACTGACTCGATGGATATGAGTTTGGGTAAACTCCGGGAGTTGGTGATGGACAGGGAGGCCTGGTGTGCTGCGATTCATGGGGTTGCAAAGAGTCGGACATGACTGAGCCACTGAACTGAACTGATCCCTACGACGTGCAGCGATTCTCCAATGTTTATCACTTATTTCTGGGGGTCAAATGTTCTGTTTTTTTGTTATTTTTCCTCTTTATCTTTTGTACTGCTGTAATTATTTTACTAATGAGCTTGTTATCATTTTTAGAAAAACAAAGCTATGATTCTTTAAACAACGGCAAAATGGATGTTCTGGATTCACACAAAGAGAAATTTGAATGAACTGTGTTTTTGGTTTCTTGGTTGCAGTTCAGTCAAACTGACCCAGCTGATTAAAATCACTCAAAACCATAGAGGTTACATTCAAAAATTTTCATGAGTTGTTTGAATGTGATGAAGATAAACTTCAAGTTGGATGAAAAGATATAGAACTCACCCTTGCAAAGCTTTGTGAATTCGTTTGCACTTTTCCTTCAACACTGCAAAAATACCTGAACGAAACAAATACATTTTATAGTACATTTGGAAAATTTGGTATTACTAATCTAAAAATGTTTTTAAAGACTCAGTTCATCAATTTATTTTAATTAATTAATTTTACTTTTGGCCATGCCATGTGGCATGCAGGATCTTAATTCCCCAACTAGGGATCGAAATCATGCCCCTGCAGTGGCAGCGCAGAGTCTTAACCATTGGACCACCAAGAAAGTCCCCAGTTCATCAGTTTCAAATGCTGCAAATCCTTCTGCCTACTAATAACACACAGACAGCTGGTAACTCCTCTGAAGACCCCCAACTTTCATCTCTGGCACATACTAGCTGGCCCCTTCTCACCCCACTTTCAGCAAAATCCGGGAGGTTTTCAACAACAGAACAGTGGCTCTTTTTCTTACCAAGATTCTATCAATTATCTAGCTAAGAATAAAAAGGTACATATCTGATTTCTGGACCCTAAAGAATTTAGGAAACACAGACAGGGTGTTAATGTTTATGATCTCTTTCTTGATACTTTTCTTTCTTTTAAGGAAATTTCATAAGCTGAAATATTTGAGGAGATGAGAGTGGCGGGCTACCTGACAAGCAAGCATATGAATATGCACAGAGAACGTTCACTTTTACTGTTTCTCTGAATTATAAAAATCAATGCTGAAACTTTAGAAATTTAGAAAAGTTAAACTTTACAAAACCTAGGCCTGCTCTTGCACTTGTGTTTTAGCCCTTGGTGAGGTGTTATCACAACCTAGAATCCCAATTGAGTTACCTGCCCATTAAGCAAGCTTTAATGGTTGGTAAACCAGTTTGACTTTGGTACCAACTCATGGTTCAAAGGCTGAAGGGGAAAACCAGACAACAGCTATAAAATTATATGTACCAAAAATTAGCATACTTCAGCAAATTTCTCAAATAAATAAATAAATAAATAAACTAAATGGTGACTGGCCCAGAGGTAACCCTCCTGTTTCCGGCATCTTTGCCCACCAAAGGAGCCAGCTCTGCTGTGGCTCTGGCTTCATCTCCAGAAACGAGAGAAACTCTATACCAAAGCCCTGGGGCAGAGACAACTTCTTCACCACCATTCTTCCCATAGGTTGCCAGATAATCTAATTCTGAGCCAGAGCTTTGCCTAAGAAATAATTCCCTCCAGCCAATTTCTCAAAAAAGCAAACCAGGAGCATGGCTAACATAACCTGTGCTATCTTTAATTTCCTGGGATTAAAGGTTATACCTGGATTCTCTTCCATGATGTTGAGAGCCTCAATCGCAGCAGCAGCTAACAGGGGAGGTAAAGAAGCTGAAAAGCAGTATCCCTGGCCAGAAAGCCGCTGAAAAGAAACAAACAAGTCACAAAGCATACATTTGGTTGGGGGTGGGAGGCTGAGGGGACAGAGAGGCTAAAAAATCTAAAGGCACTAAATCTCCATGCCACCTACCAAATAGTGCGTACAACTGCTAAGGTGGTAAAACCCAGGCATGCACAGATGTTATTTGTAACAAAATAAAACCTTTTTTTAAAAAGGGAAACAATTTCTAAATGTAAATATTTTGAGTGATTCTTTAAGAAATCTATTTCTAAATAAAAACTGTATGATAAACTAAGAATGAAAATCTGCAAAAACATTTATATGTTCAGGTGACTCAAACGGAGCAGGAAGTTTCAGTTTTTGCTCTTTGTTTTTAAACAGAACCCACCTGATGGTCAATTACGAAAGACCTGCCACAGCAGAAACCCCCAATAGAAGCAAGTGAATTCTCCATGTTGGCACTGATAAGATCAATATCATCAATCTGCCAGAAAAGAGGGACAGTGGGAGTTACTTCTCAATTTAAAGAAAAGGAAAAAAAAAAAACAAAACAGGCCAATGTCAAGCTTAGAGACAAAATTTCCGCAGTGATGATGTCAACATCTGGATTCAAACCACCTCTACGAAAATAAAGGTTAAGTCATACAAAATCAATTGTTAAAAGGACTGCTGCTTCACAACCCACCTCTAAAGTGTCTCATTTTACATATACTTCTCTGCCACTTCGTCATGCATTGACAATCTATTCACAGAGGATAAAAGAGGCAATGTGTGTGATACTAAACATATTCAGAAGCACATGATAAGATCATTCCTTGCTAAAACAGTGGTCTCAGCTGGCCTTCTCCATAGAAGGTACTTGAGAGAAACAAAAAGGAATCTTTTGAGCATTTTTGGAATGTGTACTACATTCTCATCTTTTCCACCTTTCCAAAAACAAAATCAATTTATTCAAACATGAAGGCAATAGGCTTTTCATTGAGGGTTCAAATACCTGTTTCACAAACCTTGTTTTCCATAATATTTGTATGAATCAGGATCCAAATAAAGTCCATACATTCTGTACTTTTACTCAAGCTCTTATAAGTAGTATCTCTGAGACAACTGCTAAAAGCAGTCAAAAAACCAGAACATTGAAATTAGATGGTGTTTTTATCTTTTTTAAAATCTTCATGTCTTAAAAGCTGCTCTGGTGTAAATTTTACTTAATTACATTTCTGTTTTTCTTAAATTCTTTAGGGCATTTAGTTGCCAAATGTCAGTCTGTCTCTGGGGAGCATGCTTCAGGCAACTTTTTGTGATAGTCATTCTGCTTTACATTTTTCTCTAGTTCTGTGTGGGTAGAGGGATGCAAATATAATTGAAGGTGATTTTATGTTTCACAAGTTCAACTCTTTAACACAAGTTGTGAAAATTTTTATACACAAGATTTGGAGAAAAGCTTCTTTAACTTGACCACACAGTGGAGGGCAAGGACAGGCTATGGCAGCGGTGAGGGAAGACAGACTACAGCAGTGGTGAGCGAGGTCAGATGACACAGTGGTGGGTGAGGGCAGGCCTTGCAGCAGTGAGTGGTGACTGGTCTTGCAGACGGGCCCACGCCCATCTTCAGGATGGGCTCCTCCAACCTGAAGGTCTAGGCGCTCACACCTCCAAGGGTGGGGCTAACTGAAGCTTATTTTCCCTCAGAAAAAGAAAAACATGACATACTCCAGTTGTCTGGGACCTTGTGGGGCTTTTCTGTGAATGCCACATTGGTAAGTGTTTCTGATATTGTACATATAAAAATCATCCCCATGCATACATATCACACAGAATATACAATTTTAAATATTAGAAAGAACATCTTTTCACTGCAATAATAAATATTTTCTAAGGACAACTTGAGGAATTCTTACTGATTTTAAGGGAAAAAAAAAGAAGGTAAATTTAACTGTTTCTAGAGAAGAGATACTGAAAGCTGGGACCAAATGCTACCTTGTAAACAGAACACAATTCTATGATTAGCCACTCTGAGTTCGTAGATTTCGAGGGAAGATGAGGCCTCTGGTGTGGCTGAGCCATCCTCACAGACTCAGTGAAGTGCTGCCCGTGCACACTGATGAGGAGCACTGTCTTGTATCCATGAAACCTGCCCAGCAGGATGGAACTGCATGGTTACTACATGAGGGAATACTCTAAAAAAGGAGAGCTTACATTGATTCCAAAATGTTCCGTGACTCCTCGGCCTGCTCTCCCAGGACTCCAAATGAAAGGCTTTCCTCCAGAAAGATTCTTGCTTTATACTTATATTTTAACTTAACCTATGTGGTAAATAAACACAATTTTAAAATCCTGATAATTAGCAGTGCATAGAACATATGGTTAAGAACAAAATTAAACCTAAAATAAAAAGGAGAGGAAAAAAACGTATAGTTGATCCTCAGTATTGGTGGATTCATATTTGTGAAACTGCCAATTTGCTAAAATTTGTGACCCCAAATTAATACTTAAGGCACACTTGCAGAGTGGTGAAAACTGTGAGTCACCTGGAACATACTTTCCAGCCGCGCTAACAGGCTACTGCTTCAGCTCATACATTAAATAAGTGTCCTCTTCACGTCCTGTTTACTGCCACATTTTTCACATTTTGTGCTTTTTCTTGGTGATTTTGTTATTTAAAATGGATCCCTAGCATAGTGCTGAAGTCTTGTCTAGTGTTCCTAAGTGCAAGAAGGCTATCATGTGCCTTATGGAAAAAAATGTGTTTTACATAAGCATCATTCAGGCCAGAGTTATAGTACTGCTGGCCATGAGTTCAATGTGAATAAATCAACAAAATATATGAAATAAGGTGTCTTTTAACACAAACACATATAAAACAAGGTTATGTATTGAGCAATGGATGAAAACGTTGTGATGAGAGGCTGCAGAAAACTAACTCTGTATTTGTCCTAGGAGCAAAAGTTTAGTATTCGATAATTCAGTATTGGCAGCATGTTAACAGAACATAAGTAAATATACCCATGGTCTTCCCTGGTGGCTCAGACAGTAAAGACTCTGCCTGTAATGCAGGAGACCAGGTTTGATTCCTGGGTTGGGAAGATTCCCTGGAGAAGGCAATGGCAACCCACTCCAGTATTCTTGCCTAGAGTATTCCATAGACAGAGGAGCCTGGCGAGCTACAGTTCATGAGGTTGCAAATGACTGAGAGACTAACACACACATACTCTTCATAGATCAGAACTGCCATAAATAACAAAAATAACAAATTTGGATCCTCTAAAATGATTCAATTTAACTCAAATAAAACAGAGAGCACAATGCCAATTTTTAAAAAAGGAACTGTTTAGATCTTATAAGTACAAACATGTAATATATCTGTCAAATATTGGTCTAATTATGCATAAAAATTCATAGGGAAATGTTGTATACATTCTTCCCTCAGAGGCACTGTGTTTCAATTTAGATTCATTTTTTTAATGCAGAAAAAGTTTTCATTAGTATGTTTTTTTTAATCTTTTTTTTTCCTTCCTCTTTGCTTTCTGGCTTGTAGGAAAGTCCTTTCACATCAAAGGTTTAGATGCATATTTATCTACATGTTCTTCTAATTATCTCATAAATTGTTGAGTGTATACATTGGGAAATGCACAAGTGTACAGTTTTTTTTTTCTCTTTCTGATGTCTAATTGATTTACCCCTTTACAATATGTATGTGATCAGTTTTACAGCTGAATTAAAATATAGTGATTATCAACCACTACATTTTTATATATGTAACAAGAGAAGTTGGGTCATAAATCCTTCCACGACTCAAGTAATTGTCCCTTGTGCCACAATCATACTTTTAATTATCAAATTTTAATTATTAAGACTTTTCCCACTGAGACTATAGAACTAATACACAAAAATATATAATACTCTCGTATCATGAGTCTCTGATAATTTCTTTTTTAACCATAATCATGCTGTTGCTGCTGCTGCTAAGTTGCTTCAGTCATGTCCGACTCTGTGCAACCCCATAGATGGCAGCCCACCAGGCACCCCCGTCCCTGGGATTCTCCAGGCAAGAACACTGGAATGGGTTGCCATTTCCTTCTCCAATGCATGAAAGTGAAAAGTCAAAGTGAAGTCGCTCAGTTGTGTCCAACTCTTAGCAACTCCATGGACTGCACCCTACCAGGCTCCTCCGACCATGGGATTTTCCAGGCAAGAGTATTGGAGTGGGGTGCCATTGCCTTCTCCCTAATCAATATCAAATTGGGAGGGGATCCCCACTGGGCTTTTAGATAAATTTCATTAACAATGATCAAACCAATTTGGGGAGAATTACATTTTTTCAAAACTGACTCTGTGTCCTATCCATTAATATGAGATATTATCAAATGAAATAGTTTCTAAAAACTATGTTTTAGAAAATGTATAATATTATTACAGTACCGGTACACAAACAGACAAGTGTAATAAAACAGGAATCCCTTTGTCAAACCCTCATTTGTATTCTGTAATTTTACATACTCAATACTTACTGTTCCTACACTTTATATTTTTTCCATTGGCTGTATATCTGCCCATGAACACTGCTTTATTAATGTATTTCTGTAATATACAGTTCTAGTATCCTGTGGCCTACTCTTTTTCCCACATTATCCTATCAGGCTTTGACACAAAAAGAAGGAGAGGATAAGAAATCATCTCTTTTATTAACATTTAGGATGTATCTAGATTTCCTCAATAAATAGGGAAAAATTTTTAAATAAGATATGAAACTCTTAATTGTAAATCCTTATTCAATTGATGGACTCACAGATTCAGACTTTAATGGTCAAATGCAATGGTTTTTTACTACAGGAAAATCAGTGTAACAGACCATACTAATAGATTGAAGGAAAATTACATGATTATCTTAACTGATGCAGAAAAAGCATCTGACAAAACCCAAATCTCGTATGAGAAAAGCGCTCAACAAATTAGAAAAAGGAGGAACTTCCTCAAATTGATTAAGGGCATTTATGGAAAACCCACAGCTGAAATCTACTCAATGGTGATGGCCTGAAAGCTTCCCCTTAAAGATTAGGAATGAGACAAGGATACACACTCCTGCCACTTACAGTCAACACTGTACTGAAGTTCTAGCTAGAGCATTAAGGCAAGAAAAGGAAGACAACTAGATTGGAAAGGAAGAAGTAAAACTATCTCTGTCCACAGATGACATAATCTTAAATATAGAATAAGATCCACAAAAATATTATTTCAGCTAATAAACAAGTTCAGGAAAAGTTGTACAAGACCAATACACAAGAGTCAGTAGTATTTTGTAACTAGCAATGAACAATTCAAAAAGGAAATTAAGAAAATAATCCCATCGATGACAGCATCAAAAAGAATAAAATAACTTAGGGATACATTTAACCAAAGAGAGAGAAGACCCTACAGTAAAAACCACAAACAGTAATGAAAGAAATTGAAAATAAAAATAAATGGAAACACATTTCTCATTCATCAATGAAAAGACTTACTATCATTAAGATCATAATACTTCCCAGAGCAATCTAAATATTCAATACAACCCCTACAAAAAAATCTCAATGGTATTTTTTACAGAAATGGAAAAGATGATTTTAAATGGAATCTCAAGGTACCCCAAATAACCAAAAGAATCTTGAAAAAGAACAAAAATGGAGAACTCACATGTCTTGATCTCAAAGCTTACCACAAAGCTACATGAATTAAGCAGTTAAGCATGGTGCTCACATAAGGCTAGACAGACAAATGGAATAGAACTAAGAGTCCAGAAAGGAACCCATTTATTTATAGTCAGATGATTTTGACAAGGGTGCCAAGACATTCAATGGGAAAATAATGGTAGAGGGACAAACAGATAATCACATTCAAAAGAATGAAGTTGAACCCCTCTCTCACAGAATATGCAAAGGCAAGTAAGAACAAAAAGTTAGATAAATGGACTGTGCCAAAATTAAAGACCTGTGTGCATTACAGGCCACCATCAAAGAAATGAAAAGATAATCTACAGAATGAGAGAAAATATTTGCAAATCACATTATCTGATAAGGGTTTAGTATCCAGAATACACAAAAAACTTAAGAAAAAAGACAATCCAATTTAAAACTGGGCAAAAGGCTTCTACAGGCATTTCTCTAAAGATCAACAAGTAGCCAACACAAGAAAAGAGGCTCAACATCATTAATCATTTAAGAAATGATCCTGAGGGATCCTCTGGAGTGACAGAAATGTTCTATATCATGGTGCGGTGCTGGTGATACAGCAGTGTACACCTGTCAGAACACATCGAATCATACACTTAAAATAAGTGTATTTATTACGTATCCATTACACTTCAATAAAGCTGATTTTAAAAAACTCAGTCGTGATTACTCTTTAAATGTCATGGTTGGCATTTATGTTGATTTACTTCCCTAATATGATCTGAATGTGCTTATGATACCTATTAAGCAAAGCAGTGTCGATGTTATACATTAAAAGTGGTCATAAACAAAAGGTATAACTGCCAAATAGTCTGAATTCTCAAATAATTAATAAACATAGTTGCTCACCAATTCTGGAAGAGGGCAAACAGTTCCAGTATTCATATACAATCCTTCAACTATAATGAAACGTCGAGTTACACGAGCCTTGCGAGGATTCTTTAAAAGAAAAAAACAGACATTTTAAACTTTAGTAACTCCAAATACAAAAATCTGTTAGGTGCTTTAGAGCACTTTCACCCTACAAGATGTATTCACCAAGATAAATAAATAGACTAAATAAATTTCAAGTTTAAGGTTTGAGATCCTGTTACGACGAGATGAAAAACAGTGCTTTCTTCTCCCAGGTATGTTTTCAGGTCACACAGCCAATGAGGAGGCCTCACCCACAAATACAAACTGTTTAGAATCTGAGAATATTTAAAAAAAAAAAAAAAAACCTCTCCAAGCCCAGAATGACTGGGAAGGGACCCAAGGGAATCTTCTGGGGGAGAAGTGGATGTTTTATGTCATGACGGGCCAGGACACCTGAGCTACATAGGTATAACCACTGGTCAAAATTGTATGACTAGAATTTATGTATTTCAGTGTCTGAAATTTTACCTAAAGTAAGAAAAACTATAATGATGATGACAACCATCAGCATCTTCACAGAGATGGGGTGGGGAGTTAGGTGAAAGTTCAGATGACGCAAGAATGACAGAATTTTGAAAACAGAGCTGAGAGAGGGGCACAGGGAGCTTCACTCTACTATTTCCTCTGAATGTGCCAGATCTTTTAATAATAAAAAGTTAAAAAACAGACAAGGCTTATCTCCCTTGTCAACCAAAAACCAAATGAAACCTTTACCTTCCTATTCCTCAAAACTGAGTCAAGTAAAACTGACTATGGCTTCATCCAGTGATGTTCTAAGGTGGTGTAGTGGAGGGACTTTTTCAAATAACACATGCCTTTCCATACCCCACTGACATCAAGTCACTAATAAACCACTCCCACTGCTAAATCTGTTGACGTTTCAGGTATACTGCACTTAAAAAATTTCATACACAGAGTCTGCCATCACCTTTCTACTCAAAGGTTTCTTGCTTCCAAGCTTCTAATGAACAACTAGAAATTCAAATATCAGAGCTGTTTTTTAAGGTATATTGTAGAACCCACAGCTGTCATGCTCAAAAAAGTGTCTACTGAAGTACGCAAAAGTTTACATCATTGAGTTTTCTTGGTCATCTTCACTCTGCCATTAACTCAAACATGGAGGCTGTGGGTCTCCTGGGAGGTCACAGGTGAGGACATGGGGGCATCCTGCTTCTCCTTGCCTTTCAAGAATGAAGTATCTTTCTTATGATCTTAAAATAATCAATGAAGGAATATTTTATTCCTATAATATTCTTGGGAAATAGAAAAGTACAAAGAAGAATTTAACATATGAGCTTATCACACCACACACTGATTAACTTACTTTGTTTAAATCAGGATTTTGCTGCAATAGTTTTAGGATGTGAGTTTTTAAAATATTATTTGTGAATATTTTTATTTAATATTATTTAAACCATGATTTTAATGGAGATTTACTATTTCAACTTATAGATATACCACCGATTACTTATTTGGTTTTTCCAATTCACATTGTGAATATCGGTTGATCTTTGACACCATTTCTGATTATCTTATCTTCTAAAGATAGAACTCCAGAGGATACGAGTATTTAAGAATCCTAAAATATATGCGCTCATTTATCCTCCAGAAAGGCTGTCACAACTGAAACTCTTATCAGAGCTATAGGAGGACCCTTTGTATTATCACATACATCAGTGTAGCACTGATTACTACCATAAAAGTTTTCCCTAATTGGACAGGCAAAAACTTTTACCCTAATTCTGTAATTGTTAGTGAGGTCAGACTATGTTTTATTTGCTCAGTTGTTTGTATTTCGGTGAACTGCTGTTTTTAATCTACTTTTTTTTTTTTCTTAAAGATGGATTAATATGGGATACAAGAACTCTATAAGAAAAGGAATGAAAAAAACAAATGAACCTCAATAGTTGGGAAATTTTTGAGAGAAAAAGTTTGATCCAAATCCAGACTAAACAGCAACATTTTAAGTCACTTTCAAAGTAAAAACAAGCATCTAAGTAGAAAATATATAAAAATTTAAATATGAAAATAAAATTTTAAAAGATTTCTAAAAATCAAAATGTAAAGTAATTTAGAAAGCTTACTCTTGGCAGGAAAATATGGTATGAATTAATTAGTAAAAAGGTAGAAACTACAAAATGGAAACAAATTTTAAGATAATTCCTGGTTATTCACTTTTAAAAAAGTTCCACAGATTGTAAATGTTATAAAATACATACACACAAAACTTGACTATGTTGTCTTCCAAATTTGTACAATGTTAACTTGGCAAAATAACTCTACTGCAGACCAGTTCATTGGTCATACTTCCTATGCAGTGTTCTTCAATACGGTAGCATTCTATTACTGAATCATAATAAGGGGCATCATTTTACAATTTGTAGAAGGAGATCAATCCTGGGATTTCTTTGGAAGGAATGATGCTAAAACTGAAGCTCCAGTACTTTGGCCACCTCATGCGAAGAGTTGAGTCATTGGAAAAGACCCTGATGCTGGGAGGGATTGGGGGCAGGAGAAGGGGACGACCGAGGATGAGATGGCTGGATGGCATCATGGACTCAATGGACGTGAGTCTGAGTGAACTCAGGGAGTTGGTGATGGACAGGGAGGCCTGGGGTGCTGCGATTCCTGGGGTCGCAAAGAGTCAGACACGACTGAGCGACTGAATGGAATGGAATGGAATGGAGAAAGAATTCATAGGTGGTATGGTCTCAATTTTAAGACGTTCCCTAACATCTATAGATTTTTCTAAATTGTATAATTTAAAACCCGGCTTATAGCACATCTATCGCACAATAGCAGAAGAGCAGAGTCTATGTGTATTTATCACCAGAATATGTATGATCATGTAGTGTTGCTCCCAGGCTATCACCTAAACAAAGACAACTGAATCCAAAAGAAATAAAACAAGTATTTAGAAAAATGGGAATTAACACAAAATTAAGAATGTGATGAGCATCTTTATCAGTACTCTAGCAATGGATGAGTCGCAGTGGAAATGTCCACTTGAAAGTGGTGTTTCAAACCAAGGACCTGGCGACCAGGTTACTAGTACATCTACATACAGTGATTCCTGCTGCAGAACCACAGCCCAGAACTACCTTTTCCATGCCTGCTGTCAGGGGCAAATAAATGCTAATTCTAGCGGTGATGCTTTGAACACGTTTCCTCTATTTCCCCCTTTATCACAACAACAAGGAGCAAGTTCCACTCTCCCAATTCCCTCCCTGCCCCAAGGACCTATGCAGGTGCTTGAGAAGTATAAACAGGCTGCAAGAGGGAAGGAAACCATGCTTGAGGCAGTTGCTTCCCATAGGAAGCAGTTGCCCAGAGCTCTGGGATGAGGCTGCGGTCACAAGAGTCTCATAAATTCATAAATTAAAATTCGCTGCCACTGTTTTCTCCCGTGGACTGATACATGATTTGTTCTGATATGAATAAGTCTATTTTGAATTCACTAGGTATATCCTGTTAACACTGTAATGAATTCTGGTGTTATTTCTGTAGAGTTCGGTATATATATTCCTCCATCTCCAAAGTGCATGCTGTTTTTCTTTTTCTCTTTTTAGAAAGCTGCCTAGATACCCTTCTTCCAAATTTGCCACATATAATGATGACAATGATGAGGCAATTACTATCAGACTTGGCTTTCTAACCTGAGGTACATTTAATAAGCAAGAACACCTTTATTTAATACCCAAATATTATCCACAGGCAAGTTTTCATGACAAATTACCATTTCATTTATAATTTAGCTGGTTAGAAAGTACTAAAGAACTGTATAATTTCTTCAAAAGAATCATACCTTTTGATCTTCAATCTCTTGTTCTTTTAGTAGTCGCTCCAGGTCGTCCATATCATTATGGTTAAACAGCTTAATGTCACTACGTGATGCCTGTAATCCCTTCTGAATAGCAAAGCAGGCAGCTTTATCTCTGCAAGAAAGACAGACCCACCAGATTGGGGTTTAAAGCGTCTTGTCAACATTCTCAGAAAAGGAATGCTTGCTTTTATAAGCTGACCAACATCCACTTGTTAAACTGAACAGGGTAAATAGATAAAATGTTTGAACATTAATACATCATTGTTTGCACTTCACTCTGCAAGTCTTTCCACCTAACTACCATATTGATTCTGTTCCAAGAGGCACACTCTTGCCGTATTTTGACCTTTGAAAAATCAGCATGCATCTTACTGTATGGATGGCATATTAATTTATTCACAGTAATTTTCTCATTCTAAAAACTAAATGAAACATTGATGTATCTTATCATCAATAAAATCTCTGATTTGACTGGCCACCACTCTGCCATTACTTTGCCATGAAAATGAATCTTGGACTGCTGACTCTACATAACCCACGGGAGAACGCTGAGTCATGTAGATTAAACTTCAGTACAATCTCCCAAATTGAGTTATTTGTGGTGAGAGGGTGGAATATTGTTTTTAAATTAAGTGTATTATTTAAAAGTTCAAACAAGCCTTCTACTTCTGGGGAGTAAGACATTATTAATTTTTCCTATTTTTCTCACTGGGTAAAACCCAAACTCCTGGAAATTGTGTATAAAACAAATATAAGACACTACTGAAAAATAAGAAAAAGCAGACAAGCAAGGGATGTAAGAAATGACAAGTTCCTGGATTTTCCTGATTTAGAACTGATGCAGCAGGCAAACTAGAAATGCCAACAGGCATAGACAAAAAAGGTCTGACAAAAGTCTGCTCTCTGTAGCCAAAAGGACAGGAAAGGGGGCAGCTCAGCAAATGATAATGTCTCCGTGTGTGTTCTTAGTCAGTCATGACTGACCTTTGCAACCCCATGGACTGCAGCCCGCCAAGCTCCTCTGTCCATAGGGATTCTTCAAGCAAGAATACTGGAGCAGGTTGCCATACTCTCCTCCAGGGGATCTTCCCAAACCAGGAATCGAACCCAGGTCACCCACACTGCAGGTGGACTCTTTACCTTCTGAGCCACCAGGGAAGCCCAATAATGTCTCTACTGCAGCCAAATCAAGAACAACCTGGGCCTATCCCCTCCACATCAGCAAAGGCTCAGGGGGAATCTAGACTCTAGCCCTTGCAAGGCCATAACAAGGCTCTCCAAAACCCCCAAGGGAGTTGTCACAGAAGACAACCAGGACTTGTATGTATCCCTACTGAATAGTAACGAGTGGCTTCCACTGTAAAGACCATGTGGAGAGACCCAACTTCCAACCCTCTTGCATGAGAGGCACTCTCCCCTTTCTATGCTTGGGGTATGTCAGGGGAGGCTCAGAGAAAAGTAGGACTCTCATCAACAACCAGCAGAAATGAAAATAAACCTATGTCAGTGTCAATGGAGGCCCAGTGGAGACCCTGGACTTTTATTTCCATCTGGCAGTAATGAGGCAGCAGTGCCCCCCTGCCCCTGTTGGAAGACTGTCAGAGAAACAATTAGAACATTTAAATAAAGCATAAACTATAATAGCATAATATGAAAATGTTGTCACACCAAGAACCAGAAAACATCAAAAAATGAAAAAAAAAAATCAAAAAACTAATGCAGGTACCTAGATGACAAAGCTGTCAGGATTATCCGTCAATGACTTCAGAGCAGTCACAATGAAAATGCTTCAATGAGTAATTACCAACATGCTTGAAACAAATGAAGAAACAGGAAGTCTCAGCAGAGAAAGGGAAGAAATAAAGAATCCTGTGGAGATGTTAGAACTGAAAAACAAAATAGTCAAGAGAAAAAGCATAGTGAATGAGCTCAAAATCAGAGAGCTAAAAAGACAGAACAGCAGAAATCAAGTCAATGTAGATAGCAAAGAGAAAACAGACTAGAAAAAAAGAACAGAGTCTCAGGGACGTGTGAGACTACAATAAAGTATGCAACATTCAAATCTGTGGAGTTCCAAAGAAGAGAACCAAATAGGTACTTAAATAAATAATAGCTGAAAAAAGTCCCAACTTTGGCAAGAGGCTTAAACCAACAGATTAAAGAAGCTGAGTGAAATTCTTGCAGGTGAACCCAAACATATAAATGCCAATACAATGTTAGTCAAATTTCTGAAAACTAATGACAAAAAATTCTTGAAAACAGCACGCAAAAAATGACATCTTACGTATAAGAGAAAAGAAATTTGAGTGACAGTACATTTCTCATCATAAACCATGAACACCAGAAAAAAGTATCACAATATATTTCAAATGCTGAAAGAAAAGACTGGCAACCAAGAATCCATAATTAGCAAAAATATTCTTTAGTAATGAAGAAAAGATGACATTCTCAGTTGAAAAAAACTATGGGAATTTTTCTCAAGCGGGCCTCCAAAAATGAATGGCTAGGGAAAGCTATCCACATAGAAATAATAAATATATAAAATAAAATAACTGTACATTCTGATGAAGGAAGAAAGAACAAAGTAAAAAATATGAACACACACAATAGGCTTTTCTTCTCATGAGTTTTCTAAATTATTTTTGGATGGTTAAAGTAAAAATTATAACACTACCTCATGTGGTTCTCAAGGTGTTTACAAGAAATACTTAAAACAACTGTATTATAAAAAAAGATGTGATTGTATTATATAAACAAGATAAATAAAAATGGAACTCCCAAAGACATTCAATTAACCCTGAGAAAGGCAGGAAAAAGGAAAAGGAAAACAAAAAACAAACAGAACAAGTAAGAAATGAAAAATAAAAATTGGTAGATCTAAGCTCCCAGATCATGAACTCCTTATTGCCAAGTTCAGACTGAAATGGAAGAAAGTGGGGAAAACCACTCGACCATTCAGGTATGATCTAAATCAAATCCCTTATGATTATACAGTGGAAGTGAGAAATAGATTTAAGGGCCTAGATCT
>SJXQ01004387.1:177268-201675 GCA_006408695.1 Aepyceros melampus | reverse complement strand
TGTCTCCTGTACAATGTCACGAACCTCATTCCATAGTTCTTCAGGCACTCTATCTATCAGATCTAGACCCTTAAATCTAAAATCTAACATTTTAGAAACCAATGGTTTAGTGCAACTCTGCCACATCACTCACCCCCCAAGGCTCCACGGAAGAAGTTACATAATCCCAGAAGTAGAGACAGGAAAACAAAACCTCAGCTTCCATTTCCTGAGTTCAAATAGATGCATGAACCCAAAAGGAAAATGGAAAGTTATTCTTATTAAGGAAAACCGTTCATAAAACTTTGCTGTCTTTTCTCTCAGGTGGATTTGAGACAAGACCCTAACTGAAACACACTTGAAGTTAACTTGCCCTCTTTTGAGAGCAGCTTGATCACCAGAGTCACTATTTTCTTTGTTAGCTGTGATGAGATGTTTTTGGCTTCCTTTTATTGACTTCAGATTCCTCAGTGTCAGGCATGGAGCACCTCACATTTTCTACCTTGTTCATTCCCCAAGTTATTCTTCATCCCTACTTTGATTTTACAGAAGCAGAATCTGAGGTCCAGAGAAGGAGAGCCATCTACCTAAGAACACACAGCTAACTAAGAGATGGCAGTCAAGAAATCTAAGCTCATGTCTGTCTTGAAAACCAGGAGTTTGAAAATGACACCCAACGGAGTCACCAGAGATCTTCAGAAATCCCTCGATGACTTGCTGGCAGGGAGCATGTGGGGCTGTCACAGCCCTTGCCCCTGCGGCTGCTCCAACCAGAGCAGCCTGTGTGCCATCTGCTTTATTGCTGTATGTTGGATGAACGCATAAGAGCCATTCAAGTAAAGTGTCCATGCTTAGAAATAAGTTTGGAAGCCAAGGATTCACTTCACCCTCCTCACTTTTTAGACAGGAAAGCTGAGAGCCAGAAAAATAAAAATCTAAAGTCATGAAAACTGACCTTTTCCAGTCCTGTGGCCACTGCTGAGTTTTCCAGATTTGCTGGCATATTGAGTGCAGCACCTTAACAGCATCATCTTTTAAGATTTAAATAGCTAAACTGGAGTTCCATCACCTCCACTAGTTTTGTTCATAGTGAGGCACCCTAAGGCCCACTTGACTTCAAATGTCTGGCTCTAGGTGAGTGATCACACCACCATGGTTATCTAGGTCATGAAGATCTTTTTTTGTATAGTTCTTCTGTGTATTCTTGGCACCTCTTCTTAATATCTTCTGCTTCTGCTGGGTCCATACCATTTCTGTCCTTTATTATGCCCATCTTTGAGAGTCCTTTGGACTGCAAGGAGGTCAACCAGTCCATCCTAAAGGAAATCAACCCTGAATATTGGAAGAAATGATGCTAAAGCTGAAATTCCAGTACTTTGGCCACCTCATGTGAAGAACTGACTCATTGGAAAAGACCCTGATGCTGGGAAAGATTGAAGGCAGGAGGAGAAGGGGATGACAGAGAATGAGATGGTTGGATGGCATCACCAACTCAATGGACATGAGTTTGAGTAAACTCCAGGAGTTGGTGATGGACAGGGAGGCCTGGCATGCTGCAGTTCGTGGGGTCACAGAGTTGGACATGACTGAGCGACTGAACTGAACTGATAGTGTCATGCGCAACTTACATATGAGGGTAATATTAATAATACCTAACACTTAATGAGCACTAACTCTATAAAAGCATTATACTAAGGGATTTCACTGGGCTTCCCAAGTGGCACTACTGGTAAAGAAAAACCTAGACTTATGCTTCTACAGTAGTGTTCTTCTTTTCTTTTCTTTTTTTTTTAATCACGCTACCTCTACTTGTTATTTAAATTGGAGCTGATTGATGCAAGACGCCCACAGAAGTCATCTGACCAATCCGACATCCTTTCCAACAGAGGAAGCTCTTCCCTTCCCTTTGGGCCACACATGTAGCCTTCTGATCTCAAGAACATTAATCATTCTGTTATTTTAAGTTTGCTGTTGATTTTGTTGTTTAGTCGCTAAGTTGTTTTCAGCTCTTTGCAGCCCCGTGGACTGTAGCTGGAAAGGCTCCTCTGTCCATGACATTTCCCAGCAAAAATACTGGAGTGGTTGCCATTACCTTCTCAGGGGAATCTTCCCAACCCAGGGATCCAACCTACATTTCCTGTTTGGCAAACAGATTCTTTACCACTGAGCCACCAGAAAAGTTACACAATGAATAATTCCACCGAAGAATCAGTCACTCATGAGTTCAACTTGTGGCTCCTGGATGCCACACTTGAAATGGTACTTTCTTGTCCATAATTTTTTCTAAGCTCTCTTTTTCAAAAACGTAGCTAGCATTTTATCAGTTGAAGTGTTTGAGCCATGATTCCCTATGAGGCCTGTTATTCAAAGATTATTTGTACCTAGCAATGCATGTTTAATAGTCAGTAGTTTGAAAAGCAACTTTTGTACATGCAAAGACTGGATCAAATGAATGCCAGTAAACTCCCCAATCACATAATTTATGTACAATATTTAGAAGTGAACAGTTTCAGATCAACAGACATGTTCCACCTGACAAGAACCCAGAAAGGGTTTTACTTTAGCAAAAAAAAAAAAGAGTATCTTATAGAAAAGTATATACTTTGCATTTTATCTTTCCTTTATTCTAGCCTATTGAGTAATAGGAAAAGGTTTCTATGTCTCTTACCTTTTGCCTTCCTTGAATCTAGTGGTTTCAGGGACCCAAATCAAGTCAGTGTTAACCCCCACAGTGAAAGAACCATAAACGGTCATGTAAAAGGCTGATGGATCATGAATCAGTATGAGATCCCGAACTTTTAATGAAACATGGAACTGATGCTACCATAGTATTTTTTGCCATCACTCAACGTCTCAAATGAAGCAATGAATTTAACTTGGATATTGGTTGTCTGCACAATTCCCAAGAAACGAGCCAGGCAAATCAGCTCAGGGAGATGAGTCAACGTCTGGCTCTTCCTGCCATGCCCTGAAGTGGCAACGTGTTGTGCTGAGTGTGAGTCTTTTCTGGTAGAATATTTGCCCATGCAGTTTACAGGATGCTTTCCATCCCTTTAATATCACTTCCAGGAAAAATTTCTAATGAGTAAATGTAAATTTGACTAAATCTTTTCCCAATAAAATGCCTTACTTTACATATTTCCAAAGAAAATGAGATTGCGTTTCCTCTTTTAATTTTTCCAGTCATGACCACACACTTTCCCAGAGTAACTATCTTTCCCTCTCTAGCAATCCTCCTGATATTAAAGAGACATTTTTATGAATGTTGCCTTTTGTTCATTACTGGCAGGGTATCTCCCTGTCACTTTACTAAACCTGAGCTTCAGAATCCTATTAATATAATATTTCTGATTTCTGAATCTACAGACACAGGAAAATGTGATTAATCCTGAAATGTATAGCATGTCAGCTTTATGATGTTCCGAGTTAAGCTCATTTCATACTAATTAAGGACAAAATTTCCTACCTTGATCCACACCAGTGCATTTTAATGCGCTGTGCACCACGCTCCTTCTCGTGGAAACCAGGGAGACGGTCAAGCATCGTCATACAGAGCACCAGCCGTGCTCAGTCGCTCGGCTGTGCCCGACTCTTGCAACCCCAGGGGCTGTCGCCCAGTAGGCTCCTCTGCCCATGGATTCTCCAGGCAAGAGCAGGAGCGGGTCGCCGCTTCCTCCTCCAGGGGAGCCGTGGGATTCTCCAGGCAAGAGCAGGAGCAGGTCGCTGCTTCCTCCTCCAGGGGAGCTTTCTGACCTGGGGATCAAACCCGAGCCTCTCGTGTCTCCTGCAATGGAAGGTGGGCTGTTCACCAGTGAGCCACCACAGAAGCTCCAAGAGCGCCCAGGGCGGAGCCTGATGAAGAGGAGAGGCGTCAGCAACCTCCGCTATAAAGACCAAAGATCAAATGCGGAGCCTGATGAAGAGCAGAGACATCAGCAACCTCGGCTATAAAGACCACACTCCTGAATGGCAGAAAGTGAGGGGAGATCAAATGCGGTTCTTGATGAAGATGAGAAACATCAGCAACCTCAGCTATAAAGATGACACTCCTTAATGGCAGACAGTGAGGGCAGATCAAATGTGGAGCCTAATGAAGAGGAGAGAGGCCGTGACCCTAGTGAAGAGGAGAGAGGCCGGTGACCTCTGCTATAAAGATCAAGTAAGTAAGTAAAGTCACTCAGTCGTGTCCGACTCTTTGTGACCCCATGGGCTGCAGCCCACTAGTCTCCTCAGTCCATGAGATTCTCCAAGCAAGAATACTGGAGTGGGTTGCCATTTCCTTCTCCAGGGGATCTTCCCGACCCAGGGATTGAACCCAGGTCTCCCGCATTGGAGGCAGACGCTTTAACCTCTGAGCCAAATGCGGAGCCTAATGAAGATGAGAAACGTCAGCAACCTCAGCTATAAAGACGACACTCTTGAATGGCAGAGAGTGAGGGGAGATCAAATGCAGTGCCTAATGACAATGAGGAAGGCCAGTAACCCTAGTGCAGAGGAGAGAGGCTGGTGACCCCCGCTATAAAGATCAAATGCAGAGTCTAATGAAGATGAGAAATGTCAGCAACCTCAGCTATAAAGATGACACTCCTTAATGGCAGAAATGCAGAGCCTAATGAAGATGAGAGAGGCTGGTGACCCTAGTGAAGAGGAGAAACGTTGGTGATCCTAGTGAAGAGGAGAGAGGCTGGTGACCTCCGCTATAAAGATCAAATGCGGTGCCTAATGAAGATAAGAAAGACCAGTAACCCTAGTGAAGAGGAGAGAGGCCAGTGACCCCCGCTATAAAGATCAAATGCAGAGCCTAATGAAGATGAGAAACGTCAGCAACCTCAGCTATAAAGACGACACTCCTTAATGGCAGAAAGTGAGGAGAAATTAAAGAGCCTCTTGGTGAAGGTGAAAGAGGAGAGTGGAAAAAACTGGCTTAAAACTCAACATTCAAAAAACTCAAATCACAGCATCTGGTTCATCAATTCATGGCAAATAAATGGGGGGAAATGGAAACAGTGACAGACTTTTACTTTCTTGGGCTCCAAAAACCACTGTGGATGGTGACTGCAGCCATAAAATTAAAAGATACCTGCTCCTTGGAAGAAAAGCTATGATGGAAACTAGACAGTATATTAAAAAGGGAGAGTTCACTTTGGTGACAAAGGTCCGTCTAGTCAAAGCTGTGGTTTTCCCAGTAGTCATGAATGGATGTGAGAGATGGCCTATAGAGAAGGCTGGGAGCTGAAGAACTGATATTTTCAAACTGTGGTGCTGGAGAAGACTACTGAGAGTCCCTTGGACTGCAAGGAGAACAAATCAGTAAACACCCCCCCCCCAACACACACAGAAGTCACTCAGTCATGTCCTACTCTTTGCAACCCCATGGATTGTAGCCCACCAGGCTTCTTGGTCCATGGGATTTTCCAGGAGTGAATACTAGAGTGGGTTGCCGTTTCCTTCCTAAAGGAAATTGGCCCTAAGTATGCAGTGAAAGTACTGACGCTGAAACTCTAACACTCTAGATACTTGATCCTCTGGACTCATTGGAAAAGCCTCTGATGCTGGGAAGATTGAAGGCAGAAGGCCCAGAGGGAAACAGAGGATGAGGCGGTTGGGTGGCATCAGCGACTCAATGGATGTGAGTCTGAGCACACTCTGGGAGGTAGTGAGGGACAGGGAAGCCTGGCGTGCTGCAGTCCATGGGGTCGCAAAGAGTCAGACCTGCCTGGGAGCCTGAACAGCAGTGAAGGTGAACTCTGTGCTGAGCTCTTACACGTGAGGCTCTGTGAATCCCTCAGACGTTTTGAGGCCAGGAGAATCCCTTCCCAGTTCAGAGCCGCCCACTACCCCTCCCACCACTGCCTATATGGCAAAGGACTCTCTGCAGATGCAAGGAACAGCGAGGACCTCAAATGTAATGGATAAAAATTGGCATATTCTCAGTTTCCTGAGAGTGGATTAATTTACACAGACTTCATAATAACAGATCATTCAACATCAGAGATAAAAAATGAAACATCCGTAAGATACTTGGAACTCTGTGTTTTGAAAGTTTCTTTGTTTTTTATTGTAGTAAAATGTGCATAATGTAAATTCTGCCACGTTAACCACTTGTGAGATGATAAACTCAGGGGCATTCAGGCCATTCGCAATGTCATGCAACACCACTGCCACCCCGCTCGCCCAGGACTCCTTCACCCACAACGAGAGTTCTGTACCCACTCTACAGAGACTTCCTCCACTCCTCTCCTCAGCCAGGGACAACCAGCATTCAGCTTGCAGTTTTGACTGCTTTGCCCATTCCAGGTAACTCATATAAGCAGAAGGGCTTCCCTGAGAGCTCAGCTGGTAAAGAATCCACCTGCAATGCAGGAGATCTGGGTTTGATCCCTGGGTTGAGAAGATCCCCTGGAGAAGGGGAAGGCTACCCACTCCAGGATTCTGGCCTGGAGAACTCCATGGACTGTGTAGTCCATGGGGTTGCAAAGAGTCAGACACGGCCGAGCGACTTTCACTTTCATGTAAGTAGAATCATATAGTATCTGTCCTCTTGTGTCTAGTTTACTTCATTGAGCACAGTGTTTCCAAGGAGCATGTATCAGAATTGTGTTCCTTGATAAGACTGAATAACACCTCATTTGTGTACAAACTACATTTTGTCTTTATCCATTCATCTCTGATGGACATTTGAGTTTTGGCTATTGTGAACAGTGCTGGTATAGTCTGTTTTTAATTGGCAGGAATATTTAGCATTTGATCTTATCAGAAGGAATTAACTGGTTATTTGGGAAGTATTAGGCTTTATGATTCTCTTCACTTTCCAATTACTACTAAAAATGAACTCACTCAGTCGTGTCCGACTCTTTGTGACCCCATGGACTGTAGCCCACCAGGCCCCTCCATCCACGGGATTTTCCAGGCAAGACTACTGGGGTGGGTTGCCATTTCCTTAAGAAACCAATAACTACTGAACAATAATGTAGGACCAAAATGTATATTTAGGACTGAATACTTATCAGGCACATCTTAGGTACTTTGTATGCAGTTTCTCATTTAAAGCTCCTCAAACCTTATCAGGATTTTTGTACACATTTCATAAATGGCAAAACAAGCAGTAGAAGCTGGGTGTTTCTGCTCAGGATAAAATAACTAGTGGCAGAGCCAGGATTAGAACGCAATTTTCTACCCCTAAGCTTGCAGTCTTCAGTTTTATGCTCTACTGCCAGATCAATGCTAAAATATAAATTGCTTTAGATGCTGATTTCCTGTCTCCTGGAGAGTAGATGAGAGAGGACTGAAAATCCTGTGGGTGAGGCAAGCTCGTGAGATCTCTGCAGAGCTTAAGGGAAATTTATTTATTTATTTATTTTTTTAATTTTTATTTTACTTTACTTTACTGTATTAGTTTTGCCATACATTGACATGAATCTGTCTCGGGTGTACATGAGTTCCCAATCCTGAACCACCCCCCTTAAGGGAAATTTAAAATGGAATAAAACTTAAAGAGAAGGATCCAAAAGCATGGGGCAGATCCCACAAATTTTCCCCTGCCCCTGGCTTCTACTTCTCTGCTCCCTCCTCTCCCAAACCCTCCTCTTTTCTCTGACTACACACACACACACACACACACACACACACACACACACAATAGCAGGAGGCTGTAAGAAAGAATACGAACAAGATGAAGTCTTAAAATGGGAAAAATAGAGGACACTTTGCAGAAATGAAGGAGATTTGTGTTTAGAATGGATAGCTGCACCATCTCCTGCTTCCTGTGTGCATTTCAGAGAAACTGAAGAAAGAAGCGGCAGGGACCAAGAGACTGCACATGTTCTGGAAAGAAGCGTTCTCTAAAATTCCCGGGTGATATCAGGCATGGTTTCTTGGCCTGATACTTATCATAAAGCCATCCAAAAGCTCAAGGGATTCTGGGAAATACACTGCTGCTTTTAAACTGGCGTTCTTTTAGGAAAAGAGAGACGGCAGATATCACATAAGCAGCCAAAGGTAATGAGCACGGGGTGGGGGGAGGCGGGAAAATAACAAAGTACATTCATGAGATTTTGATATGATTCATAAAACATCAAAATAGATAAAGAAGAATTTTAGAATACAGAAGAAATGGTCTGAAATAATTTAATAGCCAGAGGCTGTGAGTTTTGACAAATATGAAGGCAGGTAAAACATTAACAAGACCTTGATGATTAAATAATATAATTAATAATGTTTCAAGAGCTGCAATTGCAGCTTACAAAGAATACAATTGAGACTGTTTATATATGGCCACAAAGAAAATCTCAAAATATTAAAAAATGAAAAAGCATACCAATGATAATTGATATTTGACCAAAATACAATAAAAGCATACTTTTTAAAAGAAGACGCAACTGAAATTCAATGGAGATAGGGTCATGTTTCAATAAAGGGTATTGTGTCTGTACACAGAAAAACCCAGACATAGACCTGAAACTTGAAGAAAAAATTAACACAAAATGGATCACAGACTAACATGTAAAATATAAGACTATATAACAGCCAGAAAAACATAGGAGGAAACATGTAACCCTGGATCTGATGATGCTTCCAGATACAACACCAAAAATATCATCCATGAAAAAATACAATAAATTGGACTTTATTAAAATTAAAAATATTTTGTGTTATGAAAGATACTATTAAGAGAATGAACAGACAAGCCTTAGGCTAGGAGAAAGCTTCTGCAAACGAGATATCTAATAAAAGACAAGGTATCAAACATACAAAAACACTAAAACTCAATTATTTTAAAAACCCAATTAACAAATGTGCAAAAGACCTGATCAGACACCTCAAAAAGATGATAAAAGTATAGGTGATAGCTGGATAGATGGCGAGACAGTTAAATGGACAGACTGCTGATACATGGAAAATGAGAAATGAAAAGATGTCACTAGGAAAATGGAAATTCAAATAAGATACTCCCACACAGCTATAAAAATGGCAAGAACAACAAGAAGCCCTCAAAGTCTCCTAATAATTCATCAACCCAGCCTAACCCCATACCCATTCCTGGGTCAGGAAGAGCCACTAGAGAAGGGAAAGGCGACCCACTCCAGTATTCTTGGGGCTTCTCTGGTGATTCAGACTATAAAGAATCTGCCTGCAATGTGGAAGACCTTGATTCAGTTCCTGGGTTGGGAAGAAGGGAATGGCTACCCACTCCAGTATTCTCCCAGGAAATCACATGGAAGAGAAGCTTGGCAGGCTACAGCCCACTGGGTCTCAAAGAGTCGAACATGGCTGAGCAACACTTGCACTTTTCACCAATTTCATGTTAAGCTAATAGAAGCCTAAGGAAACATCACTTAATCTAATATGAGATCCTAAGCAGGATCCTGGCACAGAAAAAGGGCATTAAGTAAAAACTAAGGATCTCTGAATAAAGATTTTAATAATACTCTATTGGTTCATTAATTCTGACAAACATACTATACTAATTTAAGACATTAACAATTGAGAAAATGGGTATGCAGTGTGTAGGAACTCTGAAAAATCTTTACAACTTTTCTGTAAATCTAAAACTATGCTAAAATGTAAAGTTTTTCAGTTTAAAAGTTTAAATCTATAAAACCAGCAATCTTTTGTATTAAAGAGGAAACCAAAACTGTAATTATGGACCGACCATTTAATATAATTACATTCAAAACAAAGCACATGAAATTTTATAGCATTTGACCAAAAATAAAATCAGATAAAAAGCCATGGCTCTAAATGTTATAATTAATAACCATAATAAATAGATATTGAACTGACAGCCTAACTTGAGAAATTAGAAAGATGATAACTAAACAAACCAAGAAAAGTAGGAGAAATACATAAACATAGTCAACTGATTCCTAAGATGTCAACATTCACTCTCGCTGTCTCTTCTTTGACCACTTCCAATTTGCCTTGATTCACAGACCTAACATTCCCGGTTCCTAAGCAATATCGCTCTTTATAGCATGGAACCCTGCTTCCATCACTAGTCCCATTCACAACTGGGTGTTGTTTTTGCCTTGGCTCCATCCCTTCATTCTTTCTGGTTCTTTCTCCACTGATCTCCAGTAGCATATTGGGCACCTACCGACCAGGGGAGTTCATCTCTCAGTGTCCTATCTTTTTGCCTTTTCATACTGTTCATGAGGTTCTCAAGGCAAGAATACTGAAGTGGCTTGCCATTCCCTTCTCCAGTGGACCACATTCTGTCAGCAAATTTGGAAAACTCAGCATGGCCACAGGACTGGAAAAGGTCAGTTTTCATTCCAATCACAAAGAAAGGCAATGCCAAAGAATGCTCAAACTACCGCACAATTGCACTCATCTCACACACTAGTAAAGTAATGCTCAAAATTCTCCAAGCCAGGAGAATTTTCAGCAATACGTGAACCGTGAACTTCCAGATGTTCAAGCTGGTTTTAGAAAAGGCAGAGGAACCAGAGATCAAATTGCCAACATCCACTGGATCATGGAAAAAGCAAGAGTTCCAGAAAAACATCTATTTCTGCTTTATTGACTATGCCAAAGCCTTTGACTGTGTGGATCACAATCAACTGTGGAAAATTCTGAAAGAGATAGGAATACCAGAGCACCTGACCTGCCTCTTGAGAAATCTGTATGCAGGTCAGGAAGCAACAGTGAGAACTGGACATGGAACAACAGACTGGTTCCAAATAGGAAAAGGAGTACATCAAGGCTGTATATTGTCACCCTACTTATGTAACTTATATGCAGAGTACATCATGAGAAATGCTGGGCTGAATCAAGATTGCTGGGAGAAATATCAATAACCTCAGATATGCAGATGACATCAACCTCATGGCAGAAAATGAAGAATTAAAAAGCCTCTTGATGAAAGTGAAAGAGGAGAGTGAAAAAGTTGGCTTAAAGCTCAACATTCAGAAAACGAAGATCATGGCATCTGGTCCCATCACTTCATGGGAAATAGATGGGGAAACAGTGGCTGACTTTGTTTTTCTGCTCTCCAAAATCACTGCAGATGGTGACTGCAGCCATGAAATTAAAAGACGCTTACTCCTTGGAAGAAAAGTTATGACCAACCTAGACAGCATATTAAAAAGCAGAGATATTACTTTGCCAAAAAAGGTCTGTCTAGTCAAGGCTATGGTTTTTCCAGTGGTCATGTATGGATGTGAGAGTTGGACTATAAAGAAAGCTGAGCGTTGAAGAATTGATGCTTTTGAACTGTGGTGTTGGAGAAGACTCTTGAGAGTCCCTTGGACTGCAAGGAGATCAACCAGTCCATCCTAAAGGAGATCAGTCCTGGGTGTTCATTGGAAGGACTGATTTTGTAGCTGAAACTCCAATATTTTGGCCACCTGATATGAACAGCTGACTCATTTGAAAAAGCCCTGATGCTGGGAAAGATTGAGGGCAGGAGGAGAAGGGGACGACAGAGGATGAGATGGTTGGATGGCATCACCAACTCGATGGACATGGGTTTGGGTGGACTCCAGGAGTTGGTGGTAGACAGGGAGGCCTGGCGTGCTCCGGTTCATGGGGTCACAAAGAGTCAGACTGAGAGACTGAACTGAATGTCAACTGAAAACTGAAAAAAAACAGTGGATTTAATGAAGTGAAGTGAAGTCGCTCAGTTGTGTCAGACTCTTTGCGACCCCATAGACTATAGCGTACCAGGCTCCTCTGTCCATGGGATCTTCCAGGCAAAAGTACTGGAATGGATTGCCATTTCCTTCATAAATCAATTCAAAAGCAGATTTAAACGTTTACTAACACACAAATGTTCTGACAAATCATTTTTAAAAAATACAATCTTACTATTAATGCAAATTTAAACACATATAAACACATACAGATATGTGCATACATATGTATGTATAAGTATTTTCCTCATACAGAAATCAGAATGAAAGGAAATGAATTCAATTGTTAATAAGAATTATCTCCAGCTGAAAGGAGTTACATGTGCTTTTAAAATCTTTTTTATATTTTCCATATGTTCCAAATGGTGTCCTACAGTTATGTTTGTCTTTTACAGGCAAAAACCACATGCCTTTTCTAAAGTAGAAAAAAATGATATGAGTCTATGCAACCCACAGAATATTGTCCATGAGGCAATTCAGTAATAATAATCCAAGTAACTGTTGCCTGGGAGATAGATACTTAAAGGCAAGATGTAGAAAGAAGTTGCCCAGTGCTGAGTTGCAATGAAATCATTCTCATGCTGGCAGAAGTAGATTTTTCCCAGCACAGTCTGAACCTTTCTCGCCCTCTTCCCAGCTCACACTGTAAAATAGCTGGTGGTCACAGTCACACAGAGGCACCAAAGAAGCGTGTTCACAGCAGAGAGACCGCAGCAGCAAGAGGCAGCTGTTCCCGACGCTAAGAAAGAGCAAGGTTTTCCGCGCCGCCGGGGTCCCCACCAAGGGCACAGCAGAGAGGCGTGGTGGGGGCGGGCGAGCCCGCAGGCGAGATCCAGGACAGCCCAGCAGCGGGCGGGCGCGAGGCGGCAGTCCGCGCCGGCCCTGAGCGGTCCCGGCACCTCTCAGCAGCGGGCGGGACACGACCCCAGCTGGAGCCGCACGTGCATCAGAGCGGGCACCTCTCAGCAGCGGGCGGGACACGACCCCAGCTGGAGCCGCACGTGCATCAGAGCGGGGGAGGAGAGGTGGAGGAGCTCCTCCGCAAGACCGCCGGGGAGGCCCCGCCTCGGCCGCCTGTTAACGCTGGGACTTCCCGTCAAGCGCTCAGTGCTTCCTGTCTCAAGATGCTCCTCGTCTGTGAAACGCGAGCTCTGCCTCCATAGGCTTTTTTGTTAGGATCAAATTTATTAACATAGGAAAGGGTGTTTAGGACAATGCTTGGAACACACTACGTATTTAAATATTAGAAACTGCTATTCTGTTTAGATTTTGACTTTTAGCACATCTTTACATTTACTTTCATGCATATTTCCCAAAGTACACAATACATTAGTTCAGTAGTGCATACACAGGGTATAAAAGTGAGGAAACATTTAACTGAAGTACATCCTGATTGTACATGCAATGTGTAATCAAAACAGGAGAATAGGATTTCAGAGGCCCCTCACATGGAGAGTTTTCTCCATGTGAATTTTTCCTTATAGTGTCTGTTCCTTCTAAAATGGATGAGCATGTTTAAATTGTGAAAGTTTAATTGCTAAGTGAGTTTAATCACTTATAATCATTTCGCAAGTGACAAACTCCTTCAAGGACAAACAAGCACATCTTCCTTAGAGTATCCTAACTTCACCCCTACAGCAAGCAGATCAAACCAGTCCATCCTAAAGGAAATCACCCTGAGCATTCATTGGAAGGACTGATGCTGAAGCTCAAGCTCCAGTACTCTGGCCACCTGATGCGAAGAACTGACTCATTGGAAAACGCCGTGATGCCGGGAAAGATTGTGGGCAGGAGAAGAGGGCCACAGAGGATGAGATGGTTACATGACCTCATTGAGTTAATGGACGTGAGTTTCAGCAGACTCCCAGAGATAGCAAAGGACTGGGAAGCCTGGTACACTGCAGTCCACTGGGTCTCAAACAGCTGGACGTGACTCAGCAAATGAACAACAAAAACAGCCCTCCTACTGAGCTTCCCAGGTGATTCAGTGATTAAATAAAAAATTTGCTTGCCAATGCAAGAGACGGGGGTTCTGTCCCTAGGTCAGGATGATCCTCTGGAGAAACAAATGGCAACTCATTCCACTATTCTTCCCTGAAAATTCCCATGGGCAGAGGAGCCTAGTGGGTTACAGACAATGGGGTTGTACAAGAGTTGGACACAACTTAGTGATGAAACAACCCTCCTATTACCACCACCACCACCAGTGTAGGCTGGACTTAATAACTCACTTCCTAAAAGCAGAATATGGAAAGGGCGAAATGCAAACGTTACACCTGGGAAACCCAGCAGATCCTATCCCATCCGAGTGGTCAAAGTCAACACAACCGCTGACAAGTCCTGCTGATACCCTGTACCCTGACAGGGTGTCAAGAGGACACCATGTCCTCTACGGAATTCATCCAGAAACAGCATAATCCCAGTTTAACAAGCAAGAGATATCAGTAATCCAAACTGACAGTCTTATGATGCCTGCCCAGCACTGCTCACAAGTGGCAAGGCCATGAAAAGCAGGAAAAAGGAAAGCCTACAAAGACCAGAAAAAATGAAAGAAACGCGGTAACTAAGTCCTGTGCGCGACCCGGGGCTGAATTCTGCAACAGAGCAAGAGTATGAATGAAACAGTTGGTGAAACCAGTGTACAGTCTACAATTTCTTTAATAACCATGGTCCAAAATTCCTCTCTCACTTTTGAAATGCTACAGTAGCTATATGAGATATTAACATCCGGAGAAGCTGGCAAAGGGTATACAGGAACTCTGCTCTCACTCTGCAGTTTTTGTGCAAACTGAGAATTAGTCCCAAAGAAAAAAAGTGTTTCACAAATATTAACATCCTATATATGTTAATTCATATTAACTTGTGGACACAGAGCGGGAAGGAGAGGGTGGGACCCGTTGAGAGAGTACATGGAGATGTATGCGTGACCGTGTGTAAACTGACAGCTGTGTGAGGCAAGGGGCTCCGACTAGTGCTCTGTGACACTCAGAGGTGCAGGACAGGACCGGAGACGGGAGGCAGGTTTGAAAGGCAGGGGACATACATATCCGTTCCGTTCAATCNTTCCTAGAATGTCGACATTCACTCTTGCCATCTCTTGTTTGACCACTTCCAATTTGCCTTGATTCATGGACCTGACATTCCAGGTTCCTATGCAATATTGCTCTTTACAGCATTGGATCTTGCTTCTATCACCAGTCACATCCACAACTAGGTATTGTTTTTGCTTTGGCTCCATCCCTGCAATCTTTCTGGTGTTATTTCTCCGCTGATCTCCAGGAGCATATTGGGCCCAAAATATGGTACAAAGCCTGCTAGGTCTGGATGGTATTACAGTGTCTAGATCAGATTTTGAGTGCATGTCAACAGCAGGATCAACTATTAAATATCCTACATCTAAATTGGACAAGGTAGATAATTACATTAAGGGGGCTTATTTATACCTGAATTCACTTGTAAACAAACACAATCTGGCTTCAATAAAGGATTTTTAAAAACAATCCTTAGTGCTAAATCCAATTAGTAGATTGTGATAATATAAAATAATCTGGGACTTTGGGCAATCAAAAACCATTTCAATTGAATTTTCAATGTTTTAGCATTGCATCAAGATTTTCCCTAGTTTTTATGCTCCTCTGATTTTACTGTAAAATTGCTTCTGAATGTTAAGCCGTGTGTTATTAGTATGGTGAGACATTTCAGAGTAAGTGAAAAAGGGCTCTGTACCCAGCAGTGTGAGCTTTAGGCAGAAATAGTGGAGTCCTAGGAGTCATGGAATAATTTATGACACTAGAAGTGTTACTTGAATATTGTCTATAAATAGTTATAAAGGACTGATATTTGAGACTCTTAAAATTGTGACATTTTTAACTAGAAAATTTGAAATGTTTGAGAAGAAATAAATACTTCAGTGTGATTCAATCTTTCTGCCTTGATTTAAGAGAGCTACATTCTATTAAAAGTAATAATAGCCATTTTCCCTCCGTTCCATTTCTCCCTTCCCTTTTCTATAACTCTCCTAATCAGTTGTATTCCAATGTAGCTTCCAGGTTTTGTTCTTTATCTGCTGGCAGGTATACACAGGGCATAAAAACAATATTACAACTCCAATGAAATCTTTTTTTATAGTCACCTTAGCTGAAACTGTTCTGAATTGGGTGGTGGGGCCTGGACTCTCAGCTGATTATTTTAAGGCTTACAGTCTCCACTCCCCTTTTCAAGGCAGGGTTTTGCATTCAACAGCCTAAAATATTGCAGTGCGTTTAGCGGGTATGAATTCTACTCTGCCACATTTGGTATAAGAAAAATCATGCTATTTTTATTTTTCTAGATGGAATTCAAAGTGACTCCAAGCATTCCCCGATTGAAAAGGCACATGTTCCAATGCTGAAGTTGCTGGAACCTTTCCTTCTCAGATGTCACTGGGGTTCAATCACCAAAAAAGAAGCTGTGACAGGTTACGCACAGACCAGACTCAAACTCAGGAAAGATCTTCGGTTTTCACTGACCCCAGTTACTGCTGTCAGGAAAGAAGAAAATGTTCCTCTACCCTTCTAGCTGGCCAAAGAAGTAAGCTGACGTGAGATAAATTAACAGGAGAATATTCAATTTAATTCTGTATGTACAGGAACAGCACACACAAGAGATTCAGAGACAGAAAGTTAAAATGAGGTATATGTGCCATTCTGAGCACAGGAATGGGATGGGGCCGGGGACTTCCAAGGAGAGGAAGGTCACTTACAGGATGACAAGCAGAGATGGTGTCTAGTAATTCGAGGTATAACCTGTCATATAGATGAGGCCACTTAGATAAAATTTATCTCTGGTCATTACTCTTTCTCCCCAATTTAAATTATTCTAGGTATTTAAAGGAGAGACAGAAAGTGGTTTCTCCTCAACCTATAGAGTCTAAACTGCCTTAAACTCAAAATACTGAAGTGAAAGTCGCTCAGTTGTGTCCGACTCTCTGCAGCCCCAGGCTGCACTGTAGCCCACCAGGCTCCTCTGCCCATGGGATTCTCCAGGCAAGAACACTGGAGTGGGTGGCCATTCCCCTCTCCAGGGGATCTTCCCAACCCAGGGATCAAACCCAGGTCTCCCCCACTGCAGGCAGATTCTTTACTGTCTGAGGCACCAGGAAAGCCCAAGCTCAAAATAACCCTTGTACAAAAATGGCACATTTGGGGGAGGCTCGTGCTGAGCCTCAAGCTGCTTTCTAATGCTCACCTGTCCAAGGCAGCTGCGCCACGTTAGAACTAAGCAGGAGGGCAGGAGCCTTCAGCTCAGGCGCAAGTGCAGGCCAGCCACCCCTCGCGGAGGACCCTGTGCAGGCCTGGGGCCTGCTGGACAGGATCCGAGCAGCAGGGTGCCGGAGCTGACCTGGACAAGCTTACAAGAGCTCACGGTCAGCTTTTCGGGAAGTTTGCAAGCCGGTTGCTAAACAGGAACGTTGCTGTTTTGTCGCTGAGTCATATCCGACTCTTCTGCGACCCCACAGGCTGTAGCCCACCAGGCTTCTTCCGTCCATGAGATTTCCCAGGGAAGCACACTGGAGTGGGCTGCCTTTTCCTTCTCCAGAGGGTCTAGGACCCCAGGGATCGAACCCAGGTTTCTCTTGCGTCGGCAGGCGGGTTCCTTACCACTGAGCCACCAGGGAATCCCAACATGCATGTCATGGAAAATTAAATAATACAAACTTTCTGTTAAAGACAAAGGTAGTAAGTACACCAAGGTCATCCTTACCTAATGCTTTATTACACTTCACTTTTACTTAAGCAAAGTTTACTTTTGTCTGTTTTATATGTACAATGCAAATACTACATGAGAGCACGCTACTTCACTTCTCTTCCCAACTCCTCATTCGGTGTCCTCACATCAGAGATTTGAAACTAAAGACGGCAGGAGGCTTTACGAATGGACAAATCAGAACTCCCTGAACCTGTGGGTCTCCAGACTTAAGAACGTGACAGGCGGAAAACATGCTGCCAGTGCAGACTACACCTGGGCCTGTACGAATGGACAAATCAGAACTCCCTGAACCTGTGGGTCTCCAGACTTAAGAAAAGGACAGGCGGAAAACACGCTGCCAGTGCAGACTACACCCGGGCCTGAAGTGACAGGCGGAAAACATGCTGCCAGTGCAGACTACACCCGGACCTGTAGCCACCACACTGTGAAGAACACACACACCCTGTACAGGAAAAAAGACACAGCAACAGCCAAGGGATTTCCTTCCAGGTTCCAAACTATCATTGAGTTCAGCAAAGAAGTTTCTCATGTCCTTGATAAACTAGTGAGGTACATCACGTCTTCAACTTTTCACTTCCATATTTTGAAAAACATCACTCAATATTCATATCGGAACTAAACTTCTTGGTCATTTACAATCATAATTTGTCTACAGATACAAGAGTTCACCAAAAACTAATGAAAATGTTCTGTGAGATTCAATTGGTCATATGGAATTTACAACAAAGTGTACTGTACATTTTCTTATCATTAATATATTGGGCACTACATATACTTTATGTTAGTAAAATCTATACTGAGCTCATCCAGTCCTATTTTGCCTATATGGTTCTATAAGGAGCCAATTGTTAAATTCTTACCAGCACACCACTGGGTGCAGGACAGAATAGCCAACTCCCTCCTACCCATCTTTGACCCAAGTCACATCGAATTTTTCTGAAACACTCTGATTCCAGCATTTTTCTACCCACTCCCCAGAAACATTCCTCTCCCCTAAATCTCCCTGAGAACCATCCTGCATAATTTCCCGTCTGTGGAAATGTAGACACAAGACTGTGGTCTTTCTTCTTAGAGGTAAAGACGAGGAAACAGATGTTCAAACTTGTCAGGTTGCCTTGATTTCAAGTTTTTGGGGTTTGATTTTGATTTACTCATCCTAACTAACCCTGTTTATATAAGATATTAAAGAGTTATCCAAAAGTCTAATCGCCTTGCGCGCTCAGCTTGTGTAAGAGCCTTTAGAAGGCATGGTTACTTTCTCTGTCCCACCCTCTCCGTTCTCCCTTCTCTCTGTTGCTCCACAGGCTTACTGGTATCCTAATTAAACTGCTGAAACGAATATGTGTGCCCTGGGTACCTAGACAGAAAGGTTAGATTCTCTGCCGTAATGACTCGACAACACTGAGCCCTGGCCCCCAAAACACCACATCAGCACAGCGCGGGAGCTCAGACAGCAGCCGTTAGGAATTACAGACCCATGGCTTTGAAAAATGTTACTGGGCGCCTATTTTTAAAAGGTAGATTAAACCATCAATAAAGTTGACATTGAAGTCATTCCCTTTATAGGCATATTTTAAATGTAATCAAAGCAACCAGTCCTTTACAGACGCTGGTAAAACACCTGAGCAATTCTAATGTAATAACTAGGGTAGCCCTCCAGGGCTGAAATAACCCCAGGCTGTGTGTAAGACAGTAGAACCAGAAGAAATTCCAGAATAGGATTCGGTTAGCACATACCAGTATGAAATGATGCTATCGTGTCAGCAAGTCAATTTACTGAAATTTTAAATTAAATCAGTATCTTGGTAGTCCTATAAGCAAAATCAACCTTTTTTTTTTTTTTTCTCATTTTTTCAACCAGCCACTATGTCCTGGAACTCCAGTTTGTATAGCAAGGGGATATTTCTATGGCCATCCCCAAAGGGGCCATTTCTGAAAGTGAACATTTCAAGATGATACCAAGATAATATATTTATTCTCTTCATTAAAAGGCCATATTAAATAAATTGTATAGATTTTTTTAAAAAAAACAAATGTAGCTGATTGTGTTAGCAAAGAATTATAACATTAGCTATTTTTTAGAAGCAAATAAAAAAAAGGGGGGTGGAATATAATTGCTTTAGACTTCCCAGGTGGCACTTGGGGTAAAGAATCTTCCTGTCAATACAGGAGACTCAAGAGACATGGGTTCGATCCCTGGGTTGGGAAGATCCCCTGAAGCAGGAAATGGCAACCCACTCCAGTATTCTTGCCTGGAAAATTCCATGGACAGAGGAGCCTGGAGGGCTACAGTCCATGGAGTTGCAAAGTCAGACAGGACTGAGCACACATAAGTGCTTTATAATATGTGTAACTTTCTGCCATAAAACATGAATCAGCCATATGGATACATACATCCCCTTCCTCTTGAGCCTCCCTCCTAACCCCAAAACCCACCCTTCTAGATCATCACAACAATCCCTTGTGAACCAAACGCAGCTGGGTATATATCTTTCCTTTCTCTTTGGGTGGTGAGTCAAGAAAGCGAGGAAGGCAGGGTTACACATTTGTGTTTTTCCTGCCACACCAGCAACTGCGTCTTCCCCACTTGATTCCAAGCCTCATTAACTCTGATTTTCTCATTCATCTCAAATTGCTGTATTTATTATAATAGCCTAACCCAGCTGAGGTATTCTCCTTATGGGAAAAAAAAGGCCCTGATCTTTGCCACTGCCATGGGGAAGGTGTAAGATGCAATTTCTGAGTCAGTGCCTGTCGTAAGACAGCTCAGCTATGAAAACAGAGCTGATTGGGACAACACCAGCCACGCACCCAAACTATTTACTTAGACAGGATCAGAGCAGACACACGGCATGTGGTTAGGGAAGAGCTGCTTCTCAAAAGGCTCTATTTAGCAATCAAAGACTCACCCAGTTAGGCTACAGAACATTTCTCATCACCAAATCTTATCACTATACATGAGCTGTACAGCACTGCTGAGGAGTGATTTCCGTTTTCTGCCAAGACTGAATTAATGCTTTTAATATTCAAATTTGATTTTTCATTACACAGAGGCAGGCTTCACAATAGTGACCTTGACCTCTCTAACACACGCATATCAATTCCTCTCAGAGCTTAACTTAGCTTAACTTCAGAGAGACTGCTTCAAGTTTAATATCCTTGGAAAATTACCAGAATGAATAAGACCAGACATTAATTCCTCCCTAAAAGTGTTGAATTTTGGAGCCTGCCTATAGTCTGTAGATATTCACACCCTTGGTTCATCAAACGGATAATAAATACAAGGTTGAAACAAAAATCTAACTCCTGTGCTCCACTCTTGTAATATATCCTGAACAAAGATGCCTGCTCAGACAGTAGGTCTCTCATGAAGGCTATGAACGGCAAGGTGAACGCGGCACTATTTTAAAACACCTTCAATCATAAGAGACTTGAACACTGTGTCTGATTTTTAGGGGAGCTGCAGAAAGCGCATCAAAACTCATCTGCATGCATAGCTTCCAGACCTCAAAGCAGGGATGCTATCAGCTGTCAATCAACAGGTATTATTGAATCCCTGATAGTCTCTTAGAAAGCTGCTAGGTTCTGTGGAAAATCCAGAAGCAATAAAAACAAATAACACTTACTCACAAAGAGTTGATATTTGGGTACAAGAGATAAGATACATAAAATCATCAATAAATCAAAATGCTTATTATCAGGTTATCAGCAAGAGAGTTCATCACCTGGCTGCATAGCTCACAGGACCCTGAAATTACAGGCTATCACAGGCAGCCAGAACCCTGGGAGAGTACATCAATAACTCGGCATCAACCACACCAGAAGATTTTACAGTGAGTGGTGCCTGTTTCAAACCTGGGTAGATAGAGCAATTCACAAGAACTGTCTAAGCCCCAATATTTCAATAGCTTCTCCGTTTCCACCAAAGTTCAGCTTCTTTCTATGATAATAAAGGCCAGTTTTCTTTAGAGAACCTTCTTCCATTCTCATTTTATGAGTAAGTTTACAATGCACCTTGAGAGTCTGAGCTTTCCGAACTTTATACAGCAGCAGGACTGAATTCTTATGAGAGGAATTTGAGGACATGGGGGAGATATTCGTAATCAATTTGTTGAGTCGAGAGAGATAACAAAAGAAAAAACAGGGAAGTCATTACTAGATGTTCCATCATCAGAAGCTACAGAGGAGAGATGATGGTCAGGTAACAGGAAAAGGAGCAGCCTCGAACGCTGTCTGCCCTGCACCCCAAATCTCTTTGAATATAACACTCTTTTAAGATTAAGCTTTTGTAACATTAGCCCCCTGCAGCTTTAAATCATTAAAATTCCACAGCTGTGCCAAATATTATACAAGAGACACAAGAAGGATTAATACGTGCAATAGGAGGAGAAGTAGGCGACATGGAGAAAGACACCAACGTTGAGTCACCGTTTTTCTAGGGATAAATCCGTGAGTTAGGCGCACTCGGGATTTCACTCACTGCCTCCAGGATGCGAGTGCCCATACCACTCCCCTCAACAGATGACAGGAGTGACTCTCAGAGAAGAGGAAGCCACGGGCCACAGCTCAGCAGCGAGGTCTCCAACCCGGGAGCTGGAGAAGAGACGCGAGGGAGGGAAGATCAGCCTCCACAGCAGAGATGGAGAGGAGGGGAGGCGGGCCTGCGAGCACGTGGGTGGCCAGCTGCCGAGCCGACGGGCGGCTCTGCCCTGACTTCTGATTCTGGCCCCGAAAGAAAAGCCCGTGCCCGTCGTGTGTGTCACGGTTTACGAAGCTCATGGGTCAGAGAAGAGAGGCTTCGTCTCGTTTGTTTTAAGGTACAGCCAGGCTTATTTTCTCCTGAAGGGGTATTGTTCACACTTTACTTACTGTTGTCTGTTAGTCTCTCTCTCTCTTGATAAAAAACAAAATTCACTGAGTAAATCTGAAGATCGAATTGGCTCTATTCAACAGTTCATGATTTGGCCAACATCCCATCCAGCAAGGAGAAGGGTGTTCCAAGGAACCACGCAATGTGGAAGGTTTATTTTTGGTTTGGTCTTGGGTTTCCTTTGTTTACTGTAAAGTTACTTGATAAGTGGCATGGCCACCTCTGTTACCAATGGCTTTAGAAGAACAATAATTTTATTATGACTCTAGGACCTGAAGAGGTTTGCTACTTGAAGCCAGGTACCAGCTGAAGTTAAAGTCCAACCTGCCCAGGGAGCTAGACGGTAAGGGCCCTCTCTTCCCTAAATGATTACATTTCAAACAGATGGTTCCCAAGTCCTTAAGAAAATATTCCTGAGTTATAAAACTGGCAGGAGGCTTATTTACCTTTAAAAAGATTTTCATACCAATAAAAAGGGTTTTTAAAGGCACAAAATGGGTGGAACAAGGAAGTCACAAACAAAAGAAAGGATTATTTCAGACACGGTCAGCTACTATTGAAGGAAGTTCCTGGGGTCTATCAGGCAGATGACCTCACTAGCATTGATCAGGAAATTCCCGACCCACTGGTTTAAAATTTTGCTTGTGGGAGAAGCTGAAATTGCAATTAGTTTAGATATTAAGTTTGGGTTTGCTAAAGTGGGGTTTAGCACAAGTGACTCATTCTGAGCCTGTCTCTGTTGACCTAATACAAATAGACTGCCAGATATTAATACTTCCTTGGCAAAGATGGGTGTATCCTGGATCAGCCAAGAATTGCAATTTGGGGCTGGCAGCCATGGTGAGCCAAGGGCAAGCCCCCCACAGCAAGGGAAGAAGAAAGCTTTTATCAGGAAATAAAAGGAAGTCAGGAGGGTATCGTAAACAGAGTCCACAGTTTTTATTGGCTAACCAGGAAGAGTCTCTCTTCTTCCTGTTAGTTCCTGCTATGTTTGCGGGGAGTGAGAGCTCCCCTTTCAGGTCTCCTGGCTCTATCTAATTGAGGTCTGTTTATTAACTTTTTACATTTTTGAACACTGTATCCTCCCCCCAGTATATGCTTCCATCTTCTCTCCTTGGCTGAGTCATCCCATCTCTCCTCCCTCCGTCAGTCCTAACCTCTGTCTCTCTCTCTATATATATATATACACACACATACTTCTTTCCTTTCCCTGAGCCTTCTCGTTCCTCACTCTTTCTCTCCTCTTGGTCCCTCTGTTTTTCTCGTTTTGCCTTGCTCTACCTAACTCTGTAAGTGTGTGCCTGTGTCTGTCTGTCTACCGGCTTCCTCCTCTTCTCTCTTTAAGTAAGCTAGAACTAGCTCCTTCCTGACGTTATTAAACATGGGAGCAAACAACAAGAGGGGAGGCCAGGGTATCCCAAGTGAGTCTGTGCAGGCATGCTCAGTCACTCATTCGTGTCTGACCCTTTGCGACCCCATGGACTGTAGCCTGCCAGGCTCCTCTGTCCACAGGATTTCCCGGGCAAGAATGCTGGAGCGGGTTGCCAAGCCCTCCTCCTGGCAATCTCCCTGCCCCAAGGACTGAGATCTCCTGTGTCTCCTGCACCAGCAGATGGTGCTTTACCACTAGCACCACCTCTCCATCTACCTGTAATCCAAGACACATCCCTTGAAGGGGAGCAGACTTTTTAACCCTGAAGTATGCCTATTTGGCACAAGCATTATTTCAGGCTGATTATGTTTAGAAACAGCAGACACAGAAGAATCTTTGAAAACCAAGTAGAAATTACTCTTTTGTAAGAGACATCTTGTGAGGGGAAGACTGAAGACAAAAGGAGACGGGGATGGCAGAGGATGAGATGGTTAGACAGCATCACCTCTCAACAGACAGGAACTAGAGCAAACTTGGGAGAGATGCAAAGGACAGAGGAGGAGCTTTATGCTGCAGCTCGTGGAGTTGCAAAGAGCTGGACACAATTTAGTTACTAGACTACAACAGAGAGACATTTACCTAGATGAGAATCCTCCTTTTGAAAGGATCTCCATTAGAAAGAGGAAGCCGCTCTAAATCTCTAGAAACTCATCAATGGAGAAGGCAAGGACTCAAATCTGCATACCAGCCCTGCCCTTGCTTACTTTACTGGGCTTTTCCTGGTCACTCCCCCCCCACCCACCCC
>SJXQ01004387.1:73663-176961 GCA_006408695.1 Aepyceros melampus | reverse complement strand
GGAAACTGCCCCACCCCCAGCTCCACCATCTCCCTTTGACTTGAGCTGGAGATGGTATTTAAGGTGGCTGCTTGGGCCATTCCTGATGGTTACTCAGTTTTCCTGGGTGTCTCCCATGTATACAGAAGGTATGCATGATATTAAACTTCTGTTTATTCTTTTTCCTGCCAATCTGTCTTTTATTACAGGGAGGTCTCAGTGAGGAACCAAAAAGGGTACAGGGAAAACAATTTTTCTTCCCATTCATCCTATTGAGACAATGTCTCAAGCCAACTTGAGCTCCATCTTCTCATTTCCAATATCACAGAGAGGAAAAAAGAAAAAATTTGAAAAAACAACACTGGCATGGAGATAACTTGTAATATAAATGAAGGTTTAAATGTCCACCTGAGGTGATGCTAGTGGTAAAGAACCTGCCAGCCCAATGCAAGGGCTGCAGGAGACATGGGTTTGATCCCTGGATGGCAAAGATCCCCTGGAGGAGGGCACAGCAGCCCATTCCCTGGAGAATCCTATGGACAAAGGAGCCTGGTGGGCTGCAGTCCATGGGGTCACAAAGAGTTGGACATGACTGAAGAGACTTAGAGTGCACACACTTTCCAGATGAAAGGTATAATTAACAAGACAAAGTGCAAATTTCAACCAAGCTTCTACTTCTTCTTTCCTGTGTGTGCAATAAGAATCTTCATCTGAACTTTAAAGAACCAAGGGAGAAAAACTGCAATTCTTATTTTAAACTTTTCAGGCCAAATACTCTAAGCAAATACACTCATTTGCAATTCATTAAGAGGAAACAATTTAGAAAGACAGGCTAGTTTTACATAATGTGCTTAATTACATATTCAAGTTTTTATTTGTTTGCACCATGATAAAAATCTTTCTTTCAAAGAAACAAATTAAAAAGGAACCATCATTTGCATGATATCTAATTTCTGATTTTTAATCTGTTGTTATCGAAGAGCTAATATTTCCATTTCTCATATTTAATTCTAACAGATAGCAGCATCCTTGCTACAAAGCATCTCAAAGATTAGGAAAAGTCCCTGCAAATATCAGATCAATTACAAGAATACTCTGATTAAATGTCATTTGAATCGTATTCCCATTCACCAAAGGGTATTTTGGGCAAGTACTTGTAGTGGGGCAGAAAATGAACTGGAACTGCTGATGACTGACACCATTGGAAAACAGCCAATATGGTCTTTGAAGGCTAGGGTGAGAATTTTCTCTTCCCTGGAAGGGGACATGTTCTCAGGCAACGTCTCATTTGCACTGGTCCAATCTAAGCAGAGATATGAGGACATCAGACTAGAGCCAACAGAGATTCAAGCCTAATCCTACAATATCATCGTGACAACTAATCTTTCAATAAAAGTCAACATTTTTTGGGTCATAGTTATATTTTTCTAACCACAGTACCAATGAATGTCCTTGAGAAAAAGTTCTACCTGTAGCCCAAGACTTTTGCAATTTTAAAAGGCATTTTTGCAGTCATCTGAGGTTCATAACCTGCATTTTGGAGCGGTTTTACAAGAAAGTACACATCCCGTGTGTTCTGCCTCGATTAGAAAGTTTAACAAGCCTGACTCACCCTCCTTCCCTTCCCACCTCCTTCTGTTGCAGGAAGGGGGACCCCTTAGGGCCCGAAACTGGGCTCCTGTCTAACGCTCAGAAATGAGGTGTCCGAGGAGACACACGTGCTGAGAAAGCAAGAGATTTTATTGGGAAGGGAGCCCGGGCGGAGAGCAGGAAGCTGAGGGAGCCCAGGAGGACCCCTCTGCCACGTGGCTCGAAGTCTCAGGGTTTATGGTGGTGGGATTCGTTTCTGAGTTGTCGTTAGCCAGTGACAGTCCTTCCTGGTGGTGGACGCATCACTCAGCCAAGAACGATGCCAGAGAGGAGGATGCTGGGAGGTGGTTGGACATGCGGCGTCTCTTTTTGACCTTTCCCGAACTCTGCCGGCTGGTGGAGGCTTATCAGCTCCGTGTTCCTCACCAGGACCCCCTGTCGTGAAACAGCTCTTGATGGCCACTGTGGGGCCCAGCAGGCGGGCGGTTCCAGTCAGCGCGCTTCCCCTAACACTGCCCTTGTTACCCTGGCCTCCTTTCTTCCACAAGAATAATCGAGATCTGAATAGGAAAATAATATAAAGCGGTCTATTGTTTATATACTTTTAAATTTCTCTATATACTATATTATGACTTTTCACCCCCAGTTTTCAACACCAGATGAAACCTTTCTGCTGGGGGGACAGGCCGCTCCCTGGGCTAATTGATCCTTAGAGCAAGGGCCAGGCTAGAGCACTCCTTTGTCGAGTAAAGCAGACCAGAGCCGCACACCCTGGGAGGGAATCACACGCCTCTGCCTAACTCACCCGGGGGCCAGGTGCCAAGGAGCCAGGACCGCCCTTCAGCTCAGGGCCCACTGAACTGACTGGCACCAGCCAGTCTACACTGTTTAATTCACCCAGCTGTGTCTTTCCTGCAGGAATCCCGGGAGCGGCCGTGCCTTGGCTCTCTTCTGTCGTGTGTGTGTGTGTGTGTGTGTGTGTGTGTGTGTGTGTTCGCTTGTTCGTTCAGTCACTCAGTCATGACTCTTTACACTCTTTGCAACCCTATGGACCGTAGCCTGCGAGGCTCCTCTGTCTGCGGAAGTTTCCAGGCAGGAACACTGGAGCGGGTTGCCATTTCCTTCTCCAGGGGATCTTCCTGATCAAACCTGCATCTCTCGCATCTCCTGCATTGACAAGCAGATTCTTTACCACTGAGCCACCTGGGAAGCCCGTTCTAAAACCTGACAAAACTGGGGCATTTCCTCTGTGAGCCTGGGTGGTGACATCTCCCCTGGAAACTAGGACTATCACATACTTATTTGTTTTGACCCTCTCCTAAGTCAGAAAACTAAGATCATGGCATCCGGTCCCATCATTTTATGGCAAATAGATGGGGAAACAGTGGCTGACTTTATTTTGAGGGGCTCCAAAATCACTGCAGGTGGTGACTGCAACCATGAAATTAAAAGACGCTTACTCCTTGGAAGGAAAGTTATGACAAACCTAGACAGCATTTAAAAAGCAGAGATATTACTTTGCCAACAAAGGTCTGTCTAGTCTAGGCTATGGTTTTCCCAGTGGTCATGTATGGATGTGAGAGTTGGACTGTGAAGAAAGCTGAGCGCCGAAGAATTGATGCTTTTGAACTGTAGTGTTGGAGAAGACTCGAGAGTCCCATGGATTGCAAAGAGATCCAACCAGTCCATTCTAAAGGAAATCAGTCCTGAGTGTTCATTGGAAGGACTGACACTGAAGCTGAAGCTCCACTTCTTTGGTCCCCTGATGCGAAGAGCTGACTCATTTGAAAAGACCCTGATGCTGGGAGGGATTGGGGGCAGGAGGAAAAGGGGACAACAGAGGATGAGATGGCTGGATGGCATCACTGACTGGACAGACACGAGTCTGAGTGAGCTCCGGGAGTTGGTGATGGACAGGGAGGCCTGGTGTGCTGCAGTCCGTGGAGTCGCAGAGAGTGGGAAGCGCCTGAGCTGAGCTGAGGCTCCTCTGTGGGCACGCCTGAGGGGGCACCACGTAAAGGGGCGTGCAGCAGGGCACTGGCAAAGCACAAGCTCTGGGGACAGAGCGAAACCTGCTGCCACCAGAGCAAAACTGCTTGAAAATGGCGCCGCCCAAGAGCAAAGAGCCACGGAGCGTGGAGGGAATAGAGAGGGTGAGGACGTCTAGCCAAGACAAGCTCATGTGAGGAGAGCAAAGAGCCACGGAGCGCGGAGGGAACAGAGAGGGCGAGGATGTCTAACCAAGGCAAGCTCATGTGAGCCCTGGAACAGAACTGAGCCTGGGCTTTTAAAGTTGTGTTGACAGAATCTCTCCAAGGCCAGACTTTCATCAGCCTCTTCCGAGCTTCTTTAAATTAGGCCTGACTTTTGGGTTTCCGTGTTCCTCTCTGCATTTTCCGATTTTAGTGAAAATCCTGCTAAGTCAGTTCAGCCAGAATTCCCCATCCGCCCAGTCTAACCATGCTGCTTCACCTCCATCTCTCACCAGTCCTTCATTCTCCACCGTCCCCGGGCAAGTTTACGCTGGCCTGCCACAGAGATCCTCCCTTGCCCCTTAGTCAAAGCTATGGCTTTTCCAGTAGTCATGCACAGATATGAGAGTTGAACCGTCAGGAAGGAAGTGTTGAAGAATTGATGCTTTCAAATTGTGGTGTTGGAGAAAACTCTTCAGAGTCTCTTGGACTGCAAGGAGATCAAACCAGTCCATCCTAAAGGAGATCAACCCTGAATGTTCACTGGAAGGACTGACGCTAAAGCTGAAGCTCCCGTACTTTGGTCACCTGATGGGAAGAACTGACTCACTGGAAAAGACCCTGATGCTGGGAAAGACTGAAGGTGGAAGGAGAAGGGGACGATGGAGGGTGAGATGGTTGGATGGCATCACCGACGCGATGGCCATGGATCAGAACAAACTCCGGGAGACAGCAGAGACAGAGGAGCCTGGCGTACCGCAGTCCACAGCAGCACTGCAGAGCCAGAGCCGACTTAGAGGCGGAACCACAGCAAACAGCCGCCTCTCCCCGCGCTTCCTCGTCGTGGCTCCCCGCCCCGCGCTGTCCCCACCCGCTCCTGTGCCGCAAGCTCCCACCGCACAGTGTGTCTGGAGCCGAGGCCACCTTTCCTCCAAGACCCCTTTGCTGCGGTCCCCACCCCATCCCAGTCAGACTCCTTCAAAAATGTCTTCCTGATCATCACTAACAAGTGTCATGAATATTATTTTTTCTTTGACAATGTGCTCACAAATTACCCTCTTAACTCATGAACATATTTTTAAGTTGTGTTCATATGATTGGCAACTGAATTCTAATTAGTAAAGCATTTTGCTTTTACCAGATGAATTATTTCTGCATTTATTCAGTAAATAGATACCTCACCCCTAATATACTTTAGGCCCTGTGTGGCAAAGAATGACAAAATTAATAACATATGATCCCTTGACAGGAGGAACACAGACACACAAATACTCGCTTCCGCAGTGTAAAGTGCTGCTCACGTTATAGATTTATGTCAAGAAGGATTTTACTGGGAGTATTGAATTTTTTCTGCTATTCAGTGGCTTAGTACTCTGAAGTAAGTAAAGAGGGAGGAAAGAAATTCCAATAAGTCTGATCTATTGAATGGCCTCCTCAGTGGAATATACTCATCAACACCAGGGTAGAGCGGTTCCTTAAACTCGCATCTTATCTCCTTCACGGGGACTTAATCCTTCCATATCTGCGGGGTCTGCTTTCTGTGCCCAGCAAGGCTACATCTCAGTCAGATCTCCCAGGTCTCAAGGACTCCTTTTCTCTCTCACAAGCCTTTGAATAGTTTTTTATACCATTAAAGGAAAATTTTATAGAACTGGTAAAATCATGAATCTCATACAGATATAAAATCAGCCTGCATTACAGATTTTATTTAATATTCATTGGTTAAATGAGCAAACCAGGCAGATAAACCAGTTCAATGGAGAAGTCACAGAAGCACAATACATAAGAAGTAAAACATTACAATGAATTAAAACAGGCACCAAAGCTAGCTTTTACTGGGAATGGAGCAAAATTCATTTACACATCAATGGGCAGGAATTATTTTGAACTGCTTAGGTTATTCACAACTTACAGAGTTGTAGACTAAATTCCATAAAATCAGAATCAGCACAAAAGGTTTGCTCCAGATAACGTACAATTTTCAGTAAGGAACAAATCTTTCCTATGGTGTGTTGTAAATGATGAACATCAATTTTAATGAAAGTAAAGAAATTCATCATTTATTAAGTGCTTATTTCGGTCAGGGGTCTTCCCAGGTGTCACTAGCAGTAAAGAACCCATCTGCCGATGCAGGAGATGCGAGCTCCATCCCTGAGTCGGGAAGGTCTCCTGGAGGAGGGCACGGCCACCCACGCCAGTCTTCTTGCCTGCAGAACCCATGACAGAGGAGCCTGGTGGGCTCCGGTCCCTAGGGTCACACAGAGCTGGACACGACAAGCGACCTAGCGCGCGCTCACTGTCTGTGCTGAGCAGCTGGTCAGGCATCACCTCGCTGGATCTATGCACCTAAACTGGGGAAGAAACTACCCCCCGTGACAGACGGAGAAACTCGGGCTGAAGAAGTCTCAGAGTCACATCCTTAATGAGGGTGGGCTTCAGGAAGTGACAAGCGACGCCCACTGCCCTCACCTGATGGCAGCCCGCAGGCACACTCTGCACTGTGAAGGCAGAGGGCAGTGTGTGAAACTCTCCCCAGGGCTTAAAAGACGACGTCGGTTTGCAATTTTGTTGCAGAGAAGAAGCCAGTTCTGACTCCGTGCTGAAAACTGTTTCCTTGGCTAGCTTTGTTGTTGTTTTGTTATTATAATCATGCATGACAGCCTGCCTCAGAGGACCCTGCTCCTGCGCCTGACTGTGAATCGCCTTGGTTCAAGTCAGAGAGGAGAAGCTCAGCCTGCGCACCTGGGCATGTGTTCAGTTGCCAGGTCGTGTCTGACTCTCTTGTGACCCACCAGGCACCTCTGTCCTGGGGTTCTCCAGGCAAGAGTACTGGGGGGTTGCCATCTTCTCCTCCAGGGGACCTTCCCTTCCGAGGGGTTGAACCTGCATCTGGCCGGCAGATTCTTCACCACTGAGCCCACCTGTGCACAGCTGCGACAGAAAGAGGAGATTCACACATGCCTTCCAGGGGCTGGCCGCTGCCAGAAGTGCCTGGGAAGACGGAAGACCCTTCCTCACTTCCCCATCCCTCCCCCTCCCCCTCACTCTACACCCCACGCTCCTCACTGCTTCTCCGTCTCTGACTGTGAAAGGGCCTGGCTGACAGACCCGGGCATGACGGCCACTCTCAGACACTGGCCTGCCACTTCTTGGCAGTCGGCTTTCTGAATAAAGTCACGCTCCTTGCCTCAACACCTCGTCTCTTAGACACACTGGCCTGCCGCTGTGCGGCGAGCAGTGAGCTCGGACTTGGTAACACTTTAGCGTCTGTCTCCTTCTATCTGGCTGCGTCACTGAGTTACGTTAACTGCAGGTTCCCTGGAAGTGTCTGTGATCCCTCCTATACTGTAACTCAAACACATACGTATCACGTATTAGCCAAACGAGAAGGCTAAGGACTCCCTGGTGCTCAGTGGATAAGAATTCACCCAGTGTGGCCAGTGCAGGAGGCACGAGTTCAGTCCCTTGTCCAGGAAGATCCCACGTGGCCTGCAACAGCTAAGCCTATGCACCACCTCTACTGGGCCAGCGCTCCAGAGCCCGGGAGAAGCGCGCGGGCCCCAGAGCCTGCGCTCTGCACAGAGAGACGCCGCCACGGGAGAAGCACCACAACGCGAGAGGCTCCCGCTCACCTCACTAGAGGAGAGCCCACCCAGCAACCAGACCCAGCTCAGTGTCAATAAATAAATAAAAAAGAAACAGAAAACAGAAAACGGAGAGTCTTCAGGGATCAGGGTGAACATTAGATGAACCACGATTTCCAAAGAGCAAAATCTGTAAGTACATTGATTCTTCCTTTTCCCTCTACTCCATAGCCAATGAATATTAAAGATTTACCTCTACTCCATAGCCAATGAATATTAAAGATCTACACAACAGTATGAAAATGACAATATGAACCAAATCAGATTCCAGGCAACTCTACTTCTACCATGCCTTCTGTCCCAATCACACTCTAGCAGAACCAAAGAACTCACCTTCTTATTCATAGCAGGCTGCAGGGGCCTGACTTCCACTTGGCTCTGACTTAAAGAAAACCTTTGGGAGCCAACATACATCATTTCCCTAAGCAGGCACAGAAAGGTAGCTTAGCAAACTAAAGACTGGATTTACTGGATTAAGCACCTGGCTTAAGGAGATTTAAATCCGACTTAATGATATTGCCAGTCCCTGGAGCCACTGGTTCAAATCCTAACTAAAGCTTTTGCTCTTCAGAAAATGCCAGCAAATTTGCATTATTTTGTAGATCAGGGGAAAACCTCAGAAACATTTTCATGTCTCCTCATCACAGGGTAAATATGACAAGCCACTTCTGTATAGAGGGTGGTGTTAATGCCAGCAGGCCTTATTTTGGCTCAGAACTCATTCTGTTCCCAAGAGAGAATTTTTACAACACTGGACAAAGCGTTTTGTCTCCTCATTCCTCTCACTCAGCCGTTCTGGGCCTTTGTTCAAATGTCATCTTCACAGTGAAGCAACTACTTTAAACCTTCTTAAAGTACACTTGCCGCCCCCACCCATTTCCTCCCTGCTCCGTCTTCCCTGCTCTTACTACCGTCTCACATGTTACACAGTCTATGCATTTTAGCCTCTGCATGGCTCAGTGGGTAGAGAATCTGCCTGCGGTGAGGAGACACAGATTCAATCCCTGCTTGGGAAGATCCCCTGGAAAAGGAAACGGCAGCCCACTCCAGTATCCTGGCTGGGAAATCCCAGGGACAGAGGAGCCCGGGGAGCCACAGTCCAAAGAGTCACACACGACCGAGAAATTAAGCACACACATGGCCATCCAGAATTATCACTCAGTGCGTATCAAGACGCCACGCGTTTCCCCATCCAGAATTATCACTCAGTGCGTATCAAGACGCCATGCGTTTCCCCATCCAGAATTATCACTCAGTGCGTATCAAGACGACATGCGTTTAGCAGCACCACCAGAGCCTAAAACAAGGGTTAGATACAGAGAGGGCCATGGTATTCCTGCTGAACGATCACATGACTCTCAGGAAATGGCTTCAGCCTTCTACGGCCCACAGGTACCTCTCCTCTGCTCCTTTCTGTCCATCCCACCCGAGTCTCCCCATCGTGTCTGTGGTCCGGTAGCCCCGCCACCTCTGCTCCGGTGTCTGTCTGTCCGCCCCACCCTGTCTCACTTCCTTGATTACTGACTTCATGTCTCTCTTCACATTCTCAAACACAGGAATCTTATTGGTCATTGATTATTCGATGGACTGGCATCTTCTCCCAGCCAGAGAGGTCTTCCACCAATGGCCTGCTATCAACAAGACCTGCTGATCTTAGACAGAGGCCTCAGCCAAAGAAAATGAAACTTCACTGGGGCCTGAGTGAAAATAAATAAATAATAACTTTTAAAAATCCAGCGAGGCAAATAATAATAGCAGTGGGGAAAAGATTTGAGACAACAGGACAGCACCGCAAGTCAAGAGGGGAGATGTGCTTTGTGCTTTGGGGAAACTAAAGGAAATTCACTGTGGCTGCCCTGAAGACAGGACAGCAGCCCCCCCGGCTCCCAGGGGAACGTTTCCGAGACCCCCAGAGGGTGTCTGGAGCAGGGAGAGTGCCAAGCTGCTAGCATGTGTGAGAGGTCAACACACTACTCAGAATGGCAAGCAGCTCTCGAGGTATAAACGGTCAATTTCTGGAATTTCCACTTAATATTTTCTGGCCACGGTTACTCTCAGCTAACTGAGGCCACAGAAAGTGAAACTGTCGCCAAGTCCAAGCTCGCTCTGCTGGTCGCACAACAGGCCAATGAATCTGAGAGACGAGGGGCTGACACAAGAAACACGACTGTATTTGGAGAGCCAGCTGACCGGGAAGGTGGCAGACGAAAGCCTCAAACTAGCCCTCTCGTTGGGGCCCAGGTGCCAACTGCTTCATGGATCAGAGACATGGGGGGCAGGGAGAGAAAACAAAGTGAAACCCATGTGATTTTTGTAAGCAAATATCAGGCAGGGGGACGGGTTAGCTTCTTTCTCCTACGGTCACTTCACAGGTGGCGTGAGAGGAGTGTCTCCTGCCATATCGATGAACAAGGCTTTGCAGCAGCTGTGATCTCGGCCCTTCAAATGCGAGTTTCTGAGCCGTGCTACAGGCAGCGCCGCTCCCTGCACAAGGAACTGAAAGGTGCCACAGTCACTGGTGGGGTGCTCTGTGAGTTAACAAAGGGCTTCAGCCTAAGGCTCAGGCCGAGCGGGCAGTGGTTTCTGGGCTTCCTAGGTGGTGGCAGTGGTAGAGAACACGCCTGCTAACACTGGAGATGGGAGAGATGGGCCCCATCCCTGGGTGGGGAAGAGCCCCTGGAGGAGGGCCTGGAAACCCACTCGAGGGCTCTTGCCTGGAGAATCCCATGGACAGAGGAGCCTGGCAGGCTAGAATCCATGAGGCTCCAGAGAGTCAGACATGACTGAAGTGATTTAGCACGTATAATAACAAAAAGGCAAAAACAAGGGTTAAAGTCTTTAGCATGGAGTCAAAATTAACCCTTCCTGGTTATAAAACTGTGGATAAAGAGGGATGACTGTGTGAGATAAAGTGCTGAAAAAGTAAACAAATGTCAGATGTCAGCAGAACTTATGAACTAATTAAGAAACCTGGGTTTCATTGTGCAAAAAACAGTATTAGTTTGTTGGTTTTTTTTTTTTTTAAGTAACACCACCATCTTACTGCTTGCTTCTGGATTCAAAACTGCACATCAGCTCCACACCCAGTCTCTGAATTCTTGTCTGTCCTTAGTGCCTCTGAAAGGCAAGGGAGCACGGGCTGCATGGGCAATCCACAGGCAGCTCATGGAGTCGCAGAGTCGGACTGAACAGCAAAAGTGCAAGTAAATGCTTGGTGAAACCTGACACTTCTGAGATCTTCTTTCCCACAATGCTTGGAGCCTTAGCGCTTAGCTGAAGGAGCACAGCCTGGCATTTTTGAAGATGTTATCCTACTTTTTTCTGAGCTTCAATTCCCTCATTGGTAAAATGATGAAATCGGTAAATGGTAAAATGGCAGAAAGTGAAGAACTAAAGAGCCTCTTGATGAAAGTGAAAGAGGAGAGTGAAAAAGTTGGCTTAAACCTCAACATTCAGAAAATAAAGATCATGGCACCCAGTCCCATCAATTCATGGCAAATAGATGGAGAAACAGTAAAAATAGGAGAGACTTTATTTTGGGGGTCTCCAAAATCACTGCAGATGATGACTGCAGCCATGAAATTAAAAGACGCTTACTCCTTGGAAGAAAAGTTATCACCAACCTAGACAGCATATTCAAAAGCAGAGACATTACTTTGCCAACAAAGGTCCGTCTAGTCAAGGCTATGGTTTTTCCAGTGGTCATGTATGGCTGTGAGAGTTGGACTGTGAAGAAAGCTGAGTGCCGAAGAATTGATGCTTTTGAACTGTGGTATTGGAGAAGACTTTCGAGAGTCCCTTGGACTGCAGAGAGATCCAACCAGTCCATCCTAAAGGGATCAGTCCTAAATATTCATTGGAAGGACCGATGTTGAAGCTGAAACTCCAATGCTTTGGCCACCTGATACAAAGAGCTGACTTGAAAAGATCCTGAGGCTGGGAAAGACTGAGGGCGGGAGAAGAAGGGGACGACAGAGGATGAGATGGTTGGATGGCATCACCAATTCAGTGGACATGAGTTTCAGTAAACTCTGGGAGCTGGTGATGGGACAGGGAGGCCTGGCATGCTGCAGTCCATGGGGCTGCAAAGAGTCATACATGACTGAGCGATGGAACTTAAAATTAGGACAGAAACTTCCTTGGTGCGTTATGGTAATTAAGACACAAGATATGTCTGAACGATATCTGACACAGAGAGATCCTCAATAAACTACAATTATTGCTCAGCCTACATAATTTCTAATGGCTGTTACTGTTGTTTTCATAGGCTAACAGAACCAAAACAACTATTGGAATCACCAATTTAGTTCTGGGAGCAGAGTAAACTAAGCAAGGTTATTGCTAATCTCACAATAATAACAAATGCATAAAATCAATAATCATTAATACACCATCAATAATCAACACATTCCCTTGGCCTTAGCCCAAAGTACAAAAGCACAAAATAAATGTTATCATTAACATATCCAGTTCATGGATCATTTTCAATATACTTCAAAGGAATCAAAATAATCTAATTGTTTCTCTCAATTATCCATCATTTCAAAGTAAAGTCTTACTTTGTCTTAAGCAATTACTGATAATAGGAACTTATAGAAAAATGTAGCTGGAAGGTATCTTAAGCCAGTGTTCAGCAGGAGCTCAATTGGACTCAAGTTATGTTAAACTAACCCAGATCTTTCCAATGATTATTTTGTATTCAGTTAATTTACTCCTCCCTGTGTCTCTACTTAAGCCTAACTCCCTACTGCTTCATTAACAACTGCATCTGCATTGCTGCCTGAGTACATTAACTTAATGGCAGAATCTATGGAAAACTGAACACTTTCTGGTTGGCCTGGAAGTGCTAGCTATCTCTCAGTTCACTCATTTGTCCATTCATTCAGGCCACTCACATTATATGGCAAGAATATCTAACTTCGGTCGGCCCACAGGTAGACTCACAGACGACAAGGACCTGAGTGCTGGGAGGCTGGAGCTAATGCCAGGGAGCCCAGTGAGGGAGGGAGCGAAGAACACACACCAGGCAAGGGGGAAAGCAGTAAAGCATGAGGCGATGAGCAAGTTCTAGCCACAGGCCTGTGGGCAGAAATCCCCGGAGGGACTCATCCCACTGAGGGCGGAGGAGGCTCTGCCAGCCACCCAGGATCTCCCGTCGGCCACTGCTCAAGGGCTGTGCATCCTTCTGCTCCAGCACGCTCCCAAGGGGGAGAAACCAGAGAGAAGCGAGGTGCGTGAGCCCAGGCTGAGATGGTGGGATGCCTACTGCCAGGGAGCTCAAGCAGGCAGCTGCGGGGCAGGGCGCTCGCTGCAAAGAAGCAGCTTCTAAAGGAGTGAAGGAATCGTACAGGCCAGCGCTTCAGGCACTGCCTGGCACAGAGCTGCTGCTGCCGTCTAGTCGCGAAGTTCTGTGTCCGACTCACGTGCAGCCCCATGGGCTGTAGCCTGCCTGGCTCCTCGTCCATGGGATTTTCCAGGCAAGAGGGCTGGAGTGGCAAGCCATTCCCTTCTCCAGGGGATCTTCCCCACCCAGGGATGGAACCCGCGGCTCCGGCCATGTCTCCTATCTTGCAGGTGGATTCTTTGCTGCTGAGCCACCAGGGACGCCCTCCTGACACAGGGGAATAAGTGCTGTGTAATCTCAGATCCTGTTACCTTGTTTAAGATACTCTAGGCTCCATTCTAGGCATTTGGGAGAATGACCTGGCTCCTGCCCTGGATAAGCACATAATTATACTCAGGTTCAAAAACAAAACCCCCTCTCAGAGAACAGTGTCCACATGTATGTGTATTCACTGCAGTTTCAGAACCACACTCTCATAATTTAGGATTCTCTGGATGTCCAATTAACTTATTTTTATTACATTCTTGTTTCACAATGAGACAAAATGAAATGAAGAAGAAAAACGACCAGAGGTTATATATTATTATTTTATTCTTTCTTGTGCATCAAGAGAAAATAAACAAGGGAAAATTCCTGAACTTTTAGGCCTCCTGTTCCCCAGTTACAATGTTTCAGAAAGCAAAAGTTACATCTCTAGGCTTTAGAAATGAGAGACCCTGAATCCCTTAGAAACATGCTCTAAATTTCTCCTATAGGAACACATTTCCGTAATTCCACTGGGCGTTATCGTTAAACCCGTAACCCTGGAAATATGATGTGGAAGAGAAAAGCAAAACACACACACGAAACATTCACTCCTATCCGTCACCTGCTGTCTGTTCAGTGGGTTTGTATCTGATCAGAATTAATGCGGCAGATGGAGACAAAGGAACAGTGACTGCTACTTTCCTAGAATTATTTCAGGTTATTCTGTATCTCCAGCCATTTATCAGGAAGAATAAAATGGGAGACACACACACACGCTGATCACTCACACACATACACAAAAGACACATTCCGGAAGTTGCAACTGCAGACCCAGCAGACCCCAATCCTGCGATTTATTTATCTTTTGTTTCCAGTTAAAACATAACTGCTGAGAGATTTGTAAACTCCTCAATACAACTGTCCAAGTGCATCAGCCTTCAATGACCTTCCAAGTCAATTTTTTCAAGAAATGCGAAGTAATCTCCTCTAGTCTCTGACAGATTTAACGGCCCTCTGTGCACCAAGGAAAGCATGTCTGTGTAGCTGGGGTAAGCTGTGCATTGGAGGCATTATTGAGACACTTTGATAAAGACATAAAATGGATAAAATGGCCTTTCTATCCTCCAGAAGATTTTTCAACATGATTTATATTTTGATTTTCAGATTCCGTTGGTATTCTTGCTTTCTAATACTTTGTTGATCTCTAGGTAGCACTCTTTTAAGTTTTCTGGTTAGAGACCAAGCCCATTGTGAAACTGGTTGTTAATACAAATTAACTTTTTTTTGACTAGTGGGAAATTTAAGTTGCCAAAGGGGCGGGGGCGGGTGCTGTCACAGAGGAAGAAGCATCCAAGGTTTATGGACCTCATTAATGAGACAAAGGCTTCAAGTGTTTTAACTGGAAAAAGGCTAATATCAAGGTTTCAAGTGAAACCCTAAAAGAAGCAAGAGTAAAATCTCAAATTTGATGCTACGAATATTCTAGTTTAAAAATAAAGAAAATATTCTCATATACTTTCACCAATCTGAAACAGAAAAGCATCATTTATAGTTTACGATGAGCAGCTCTTGCTGTTTGCTTGGTTGGTGTTTTAAGTGCAATTTGTTTAAAATCAGGGGAAAAAATCAAAATAAGAACTAATCCAAATGGTTTTTTTCCATCAACATTTGAATTATTTGTTATCCATTTATTCCACACACATATTCTTTAAAATTCCCACCTCTCTACCCGCTTCCCTTCTCCAGCCTTGGAAAGATCCTATTCACCTAGGAAAAAGACGTCTGATGTTTGTTGACGACTGAGCCTTCTTCGCTGAACAATCACTGTCATTTGAACTAATTTTCCTTATGATAAAGCGATTTTAATACAGCTCTTTTGAACAAGCAAAAGAGAATCCATATCACAGTGCTTCACAACGCATGATTGCTTTGTAGCGCTTCTTTCTATAAATTACATGGTCATTATTTCAACATAGAATATGTGTTTAGATATAAGATGTCTTTGATTCCACCCTTAGGCTGCATATGCCATAAAGTTGGTATTTTCTCACTTCCCAATGTTCCCAGTTAATTGTAAGCAAATATTGATTTAATGAATGCTAGCTGAAAGGGTATTGGGCTTTAAGATATACTTGGGGGGAAAAAAACAATGCACTTGGCTTCTAAATCATAATGACGGACAACTAATCTCTCCTGTGATTAATCTTCATGTATTCATGTAAATGGAAGTCCTATGTGTACATCTACCTCACACTGTTTTGAGAAGCAAATCAGTTATTAGCTATTAAACACTTAGAAAAGTTCCTGGCATATTGAGGTGAGACATCAATAACTGTAGACACTGATGTTATTATTTTTAAACTATTATTATTAGTTTCTTCCAAGCATCCAGCCCCTAGTCCAGCAACAGCTCCTCTCCCTGGCCACCCTTCAGTCCTTGAGCTTTTGGCAGGCCTGCCACCTAACTCTCTCAGCAGTTTCAGGGGACCATGCAGGGGACCTGAAGGCACCAAATGCGTGCTCGTACTCAAGGGCCACAGGGTCACCACGAGCCAAGCGTCCCGGTTTAAACCAGGCCAGCGGTGGTCATGTGCGGATGTGAGAGCTGGACCTTAAAGAAGGTGGAGCACTGAAGAATTGACACTTTTGAACCGTGGTGTTGGAGAAGACTCTTGAGAGTCCCTTGGACAGCAAGGAGATCCAACCAGTCCACCCTAAGGCAAATCAACCGTGAGTATTCGTTGGAAGGACTGATGCTGAAGCTGAAGCTCCAATACTTCAGCTGATGTGAACAGCCAACTCACTGGAAAAGACCTTGATGCTGGCGAAGACTGAGGGCAGGAGAATAAGGGGACAACAGAGGATGAGGTGGTTGGATGGCATCACCGACTCAAAGGACATGAGACAGTGAAGGACAGGGAAGCCTAGCATGCTGCAGTCCACGGGGCTGCAAAGCGTCAGACACGACTGAGTGACTAACAGCAACCAGAGCAAGTAAAGATGACCGTAAGCTGGCAATATGGAGAGCGAGAGGAGGAAGACCGAGGGGAGGGGAGAAGACAGACATGGGGAGGCCGGCGGCATCATCTGAGCCCCTGAGCCCATCAATCTATCATCTAAACTCACAAGAGCCAGTACAGCTCTTAGGACCCTTCTTTTAAGTTTTAGCCAGTTCGATTAAGATATACATTCAGATTAGACCCAAACGTCTATCAGCTGCAACCAATAAAAAGCACTGACAAATACAACCATTGATTCTTCATCTGCCAAAACAAAGAGCTGACAGAATAAACTCCACTGAAATTCTAAAACCCCGTGTTGATACAGCAATAATCTCACCATCAGGAACTCAGTTAATCTATTCAGATGACCTCAACCAGTGGTTCCCAACCTTTTTGGCAGCAGGGACCGGTTTTGTGGAAGACAATTTTTTCACAGACCGGAGGGTGGGTTAGAGAGGAGGGGAGTAGATTCAGGATGCCCTGCTGGCTCAGATGGTAAGGAATCTGCCTGAAGTGCAGAAGACCTGGGTTCAACTGTTTGGGGGGGAAGATCCCCTGGAGAAGGAAATGGCAAACCACTCCAGCCTTCTTGCCTGGAAAAGCCCATGGGAGGAGCCCGGCCGGCTACCATCCATGCGGTTGCAAAGAGTCTGACATGACTGAGTGACTTCACTTTCACGTACATCGGTTGTGCATTTTATTTCTGTTATTATTGTTACATCAGCTCCACCTAAGATCCTCAGGCATCAGGCCCTGCACCCTGGGGACCCCTGCTTTAGAGTCTGTAACAAGCACCTCATCTTTTACTCCCTACGGGAAGCTGAGGTTGCAAGGAGGTGGTTCTACTGCAAGGCTGATGTTGACTTCGAACAGCATTTCACATACCAAATCTTCTTCCCACATAGAAAGGGAAAAACCGGATACAATGGCTGCTTTTCCTCTTGAACAAAAGTACACATCATCATGAATACAGCAAGACAGCAATACGCAAAAAGCCAGGGCAGAGGGCCTAAGACGCTGCAGTATTTTATGCAGCGAAACTCTTCATCTGGTCGTAGTGGATTTTCAAAACAACTGAGGGAAAGTAAACATTCGTGAACCACAACTCCAGCAAGCTGTCCAAGGACTGCTGTCTCCATCTTCTGAAATTAGGAAGAGAAACTATCAGCTCTGTGATAGCTAAGAGGAGGGGAGTTAAGTTGAGTTCTAAACTTGGCATGATCACTCAGAAGGTACAAGTAAGTTAAGGGAACTGACTTGAAACGTACTTCAGTTTCCCTACCTGGGATATATGAGGCTTGGCAAAGGTGATATCCAAGATCCACAGAGGTTCTTCAGTTCTCCAGTTCTATGAGATCCTAGAAGATTGGAAGTGTGACAGAACCTCATCATAAAGGCTTCTTTTCAGATTGAGAGCTGTAAGAAGGGAAAAAAGGAGTTATTTTACACGTGAACACTGAAAACAGGACATGACAAGTAATCGTGGATTGGTAAACTAGAACTATCAAGAAGAGACAGCTTTTCAGAGGGGAGTTATTTGAAGATCTTTGTAGAAAAATGCCCCATAAGAGAGCTTCAAAGTCTGGAGACTGAAACTTATAATATTCCTCGGGAAAGTGCCATTTTATTTTTTAAGTGTTTTAAAGGGTTTTCTTTCCTTCTCATTTTTTAAAGATGTGTGTTACCAAAAGACGTTTACATAAGAGACCCAGAAAAAAATAGCTTCCTCTTCCTGCTATCATCGTTTTCAGGCCTTAGGGGGTTTTTTGTTTGCTTTCTCTGTTAAACTAAGATAAAGGTTGAGCAGGGTATAGAGGAAAGTGGAAAGGTGCTGGAAAAGTTCCTCTTTCAATTAGCATCTTTATCAGGATTTCTGGCCACATTTAATGCGGTAATGTTCCTCTAATGCAGACACACAGCAGGGGCAGATTTCGAGTTAATGATGCCTGAGTCTATCCTGCTTGCATCTCCAGACTCCCAGGCCCAGCTTCCCCTTGCCATTCTGTCTTGGAGATTCAAACTTCTAACCTCAATATTTGTTCTTTATAGATGCTGACATTAATCCACAAGTAATTTTTAAGCTTTATCCACTCCAATCTTTGAGAGTGTGTGTCCCCATAGTGCAGACAGTTGGAGAAGTTATTTATTAAGCAAGCACCTTGGAAATGGAGACTTGAAAATGCGATTTCTATTGGCTGTAAACGCCAAGAATGTCAATATTCATTATGCTGGCTTAGCAGGAAGCTATTTTTCATCAATTGCCAGAACGATCCACCTTAACAAACAAACAACACCATGAGAAAAATTTAAGTAGAGTAATTAACATACTTAATCGATTAAGTCAGGAGAAATTAAAAGGAGAGCCTCTTTTTGTCTCATCATAGATCGGCTGCCCTGAAAGTTGGATAAAATGGTTTTGAGCAGTTATCAGACACTCTTATCAAGGACTCAAAGGAGGACTGGAAGCAATTAAACCAACGCATGATGTTTTCCTCTATGTCCTGAATTCGTATCTGATCCCATGGACTTCGACATACAACTTACACATCCAACTCAGTTTTGCTTAAAAGTACACTCATTTGGACATTTCTCATCATTTCAGATCTGGCATCTTTGAAAAAATCCATTTCTTAGGCACCATATATAATTCTATAAAGATTCATTACTAGCAGAAATCAAATTCATCATCTACAATACCTTCTGAAAGTCAGAGGAACCACCCTTCCTATGCTGTAATGTGAAATGATTAGGTTGCAATAAGGATGTTAGCAATTTGTCTCCTGTACTGTGAGATTATCCTATTATTTTGTGGCTGGAGAAAACATTTTGCAGTACCTTTAAATCTAATTACACCAACATTAATTTTTTTTTAGAGATGCCAACAGCTTGACTGATAAGAATATCGACTCCTGATATATTCTTTCACTTGAGTATGCACCCAAGGTTACAGTAATGAGATGTAAACAGCCTGAAGCACTTATTCTGACATGGGCCTTTATTTTTCAACTTAGAGTACAAGTAACACCCACAAATCCATCTCTGTCTGAAAAAAGGAAGAGTACTTATACACATAAGATAGGCAACATCTGGTAGCCAAATGTTTATAAGCAATGCACAGTGGTCCTTGAATAGCTGCGAGTCTGGAATGAATCAATAAAATAACTTTCAAGAGCTAAAAATCCTTAATTATTTGTGGATAACAGTTTCGATCTATTTTAGGGACTGCTGCTAACTCATGTTCTACCGTAACTGTAGTTAGTGGTGGTAGTAACAATAACAGCAACAGGGACCTAAGTCAGATGTTTGATAAGATGTTTTACGATACTTCATCTCATTTGATCTTCACATGTCTCTGAGAGGCAAGTATTATTATTCTTGCATGCGCAGTCACTCAGTCATGTCCAACTCTGTGTGACCCCATGACTGTAGCCTGCCAGGCCCCTCTGTCCATGGGATTCTCCAGGCAAGAACACTGGGGTGGGCTGCCATGCCTCCTCCAGGGGATCTTCCCATGTATGATGTTAAAAATAAAACATTTATTTTCAAATTCAAAAAAAGTAAGAATAGGGGGAAAAAATGAGTTAGGGAAAGCAGGGTCAACGAGTGGCCTGCCTCTCATCAGCATCCAGGAGCCAGCCGGTGGGGAAGGAGGGCTCTGATGGCCTCGCCTGTCTGCTGGCCACAAAAACAGCAGCACATGTGACAGCTGCTGAAAAGCATGTTTCCTCTGAGTTTCTGAGTAATGAGAGTGTCTGGGCAAGGAAAATAGAACATCATGCTCCAGCCACAAAAATTGATCAGGTAACTGAAACCATCGCTGATCCCGTCCCTCCCTACTGGCAGCGGGTCTCGGCTGGAGCTAGACGGACACGGGTAACTGGGCCCTGGCCTCTGGCTGCCACTCAACACGAGAACAGCTGGCTATTTATGATTTACAGCACCGAGGAAAACATCACTTCATCTCAACCCGCTGAACTGGGTTCTCCAGGAAATTTTGATCTTAGGGAAGCTACCAACTGCTGGGCAGAACTGACCAAGCTTTCTCCCACCTGGCTCTCCCCCGCCTCGGCCGCTGGCCACACTGCCTGCCTAGCTCCCCTGCTTCTGCTCCTGAAGCTCATTCTGATGCTCAGTGCACAACCACAAGACTCTGTCTTAAGTGTTAACAGACGGATAAGCACACCCACACCCACGAGTGCAGAGATACACATACACGCATTGCACGCATGTGCCTGCGTGGCGCTCACTCAGCCGTGTCTGGCGCTGCGACTCCACGGGCGGCAGCCTGCCTCCATCCACGGGATTTTCCAGGCAGGCACACTGGAGCGCTGTGGTGCTGACCCCGCACGCTATCCCTGACCCCAGGGCGGGCACAGCGCATGGAGCTGGAGGGGCCACCGGAGCCACACCCGCGTCTCCCCTCCTGGCTGGGGCGGCAGCGGGTGCATCCTCTGCACTCTGGCTGACCCCAGGGCCCGCTGGGCACAGAGGGGAGGCCACAGCCTTCCAGGTGAGCTCGCGGACGGCTACCGCACAAAGTAGCCCCTGGCCAAGCAGGGACCTTGGGAGCACATGCCCAGTGCTGTAAGTGATCTCATCTGTCCAATTCAGTCACTCAGTCATGTCCAACTCTTTGCGACCCCATGAATTGCAGCACGCCAAGCCTCCCTGTCCATCACCAACTCCTGGAGTCATACTGTTCATGGGGTTCTCAGGCAAGAATACTGAAGCAGTTTGCCATTCCTTTCTCCAGTGGACCACATTCTGTCAGACCTCTCCACCATGACCCGCCCGTCTTGGGTGGCCCCACAGGCATGGCTTAGTTTCATTGAGTTAGACAAGGCTGTGGTCCATGCGATCAGATTGACTAGTTTTCTGTGATTATGATTTCTGCCCTCTGATGCCCTCTCGCAACACCTACCATCTTACTTGGGTTCCTCTTACCTTGGACATGGGGTATCTCTTCACAACTGCTCAAGCAAAGCACAGCTGCTGCTCCTTACCTTGGATGAGGGGTATCTCCTCACCCCGCCCCTCCTGACCTTGAACGTGGAGTAGCTCCTCTCGGCCCTCCTGCGCCCGCACAGCCACCACTCCTTGGACGTGAGGTTGCTCCTCCCGGCCGCCACCCCTGACCTCTCAGCTGTTACATAGTCCTTATTTATAAAACGTGGGGTGAGAAAGCCTGAACATGCCACCTAGGCTAATTTGCTCTCTCCCCACAGGCAGGTTGTCATTTCCTCCTCCAGGGGATCTTCCTGAACCAGGAACTGAAGCCGAGTGTCCCACACCTCCTGCATTGGCAGGCAGATTCTTTACCACGGATTCCATCTGGTAAGCCTCATACCGCATGTGTAAACATACACACACATGTACACATATCTGTACATGTGTGCACACACACACACGTGCAAATGCATGGATATACACATACACTATATATATGTGCGTATATATACCTGAATTTTATATCCACCTATACAGATACATACATACAGAGGCATATAGATACAGAAACACCTACATGCATATTTACATATACAGATATGCATGCATATACACATATATACATATATGCATGCATTTATACACAAATACGCATATAAATGTACACACACATGCTTAAATATACAAAGGCATCAATGTGAACATATGTGTCTATGTACGTACATATATCCATGTGTTTGGGGGCCTCCCGGGTGGCACCAGTGGTAAAGAACCTGCCTGCTGATGCAGGAGACCTAAGAGACTCTGGTTTGATCCCTGGGTCGGGAAGCTCCCCTAGAGGAAGGCATGGCGACCCACTCCAGTATTCTTGCCTGGAGAATCCCACAGACAGTGGAGCCTGGCGGGCTGCAGTCCACAGGGTCGCAAACAGTTGGACAGGACTGAAGTGACTTAGCACACACACATGTATGTGTGCCTGTGTGTATTACAGACATGCACACGTGCAGTATTCAATGCACATATGCACAGTAGTAGTAAGTGTGCTCAGTCGTGCCCAACTCTCTGTGCCTCCATGGACTGCAGCCCACCAGGCTCCTCCATCCATGAGATTTTCCAGGCAAGAGCACTGGAGTGGGCTGCCACTCCCTACTCCAGGGCATCTTGCCAGCTCAGGGGTCAATGCCACGCCTCCTGCGTCGGTAGGCAGATCCTCCACCACTAGCAGTGCCACGAAAGCCCACTCATGTACGTGCAGGTGTGAACAGACCTACAACCACATGCGTGCACAGACAAAGAACACGCAATGCTCACAGCAACCAGTGACTCACAAAACCCACGAAGGAGAACTCTCTTCTCTTGGAAGCACAAATCTATACACCTCTACATCAGGCAGATACTGCTAAGGATGGAGCAGACAATGAAATCAGGAAATGAAAACCATGATGGAAACCGGGTAAAATAATTCAAAGAAAAGGGGGAGCAGGGATTTATGAGTTGTGAATGATTCAAGCGGCAAATCTTGTGGGTTTTTTTTTTTTTTTTTAATATAGACTCCTTGGCAATCCAATGAAAGTGTAGTCCTTTTGCCTAGGGAAAAGAAATAGTAACATATTCATAACTCTGGTCAGCAGCTCAGTCTGTCCCAGATCCCTCCAAAGTTAACAATACTTTAACCTGGAGACTTTCAGTAGATTCTTCTAACTTCCATTTCCTTTCCCAAGAGATCACAGATTCGTCAGAAAAATATTGCTCATAGTACAAACCTCCCCCTCATTTGTATTTTTCAAAGTCTCTGAATTTTATTTGCTATAACTGTCTAGTATTAAGATACATTATATACAATTAGAAAAATCATACAGGCTAGCCTTTCTTCAAAACCCTCAAACTAGAAACTATGGCAAAATTTCTAACTCAAATTTCTAACACTTTCTATGACCTTGAAAAGACAAGAAAGAAGTCAGACGCTAATATGAGAAGCTTACACAGGATCTATATGTTAGGAAGTGTTTTCTTGGTATTAAATTACAGCTGCACAACATCCACACAGACTGATCTACATGGCCAAACCTTTCATTTCGGAAAGGGCCCTGGGCAAATATTAGTATTTGTGAACATAATTCCTTTCTTAAGATCAGTAAAATATATCTCTTTACTTTTGAAATTTGGATCTGATTGTACTTCAAAGACTCTCTAGAAGACCTCTAACTTGAAAGAAAAATCAAACCATTCAGGCACAAGAGAAGAAGATTTTGTAATGAGATTTAAAAAGAGCCAGAGGCAGAACCACACTTTTGAGGAGAGAAACAAAGGAAGGGCACCTGTTTCTGTCTGTGAGGCCGACATCGTCCATGACTGCCAATTTCAGAAGGCGACAAGAGAAATCTCTACCCTTCAAGAGCAACAACTGTTCGCTTGTCTAGCACATAGTAAACCATAGGAGAAACAGCAACAAAGGAGAAACACTGATTTTGACTCAACTGCTTGAGAAAGGAGGTGTAGATAGACGGGGGAAATGCTTTTGCCCTGATGAAAGGTGATTCACAGTGGCCAGCTGGACGGGTGAGAACTCTGGAATCTGTTAGCTTGATGTTATTACATCACTTCATCTCCTAATCGCCTCCGCTTTTGCCAGACAGGTATCTGGAAAGCAAACATGTATCCACTACCCAGATGTAATGAAATGCAATTAAGAATTTATCTTTTTCTGACAATTATAAGAGCAATCTTCAGAGGAAACCATCTAAACTTACAAGGATCCTACTTTATCTTAGAGTTCCACTTTAACTAATGGTTTCTAAATTACTTGAGTGGAAAATTAAGAATGCAAAACTTCACTTAAGGATGCATTAGGAACAAAGTGCTTTTGCAGTAAAGCTTTCATTAACGAAGCTATGTACACGTGCATTTAAAAACACACATCTCTTTCTTTAGAATACAGGCAAAGAGATGAAGTAATCTGTTTGAATTATGGTCTCTGGGGCCAGGACTGTGTTTAGGCTTCAAAATGGATGAATTTCAGATTTTCAAAAATTGTTATCCAACACTGACTCCCAAATGCAACACTTTCTTCCTTACTTTCCCATTTAAGGTCTAAATGATTTCTGCTTCAAAACCTATTTGAATTGTTTTGAGCGGGGGAAAGGGAGGAGCTCCTTTGTAAAAGAAAAACAACTACACTGAAAAATTGACAAATAAAAGAAAAAACGTAGAAAACATTAAAGGCCTTATAGACACGGGCTTCTTAAACTTTCACGTGTGACGTACGTTTGGATCCACCTGGAGATCCTGCTAAAATGCAGACTCTGATTCAGTAGGCCAGAGAAGAGCCCATGATTCTACATTTCCAACAAGATCCCACTGAGATAGCAATACTGCGTGCCCTCCCAGGACCTCACTTCCAGGATGAAGGAACCAGGAAAATCCCTCTCAGCCTGCCCTCAGTCACATAACCCATAAAGAACATATGCAAGTGCACAGCAAGTACTTGCTGAAGCACACCCAAGGGCTTCAGGTTCCCAAGACAGGTGGCAATTTCACCCCTACGCACTCAAGAGAGCATGTTAAGACACTGTCGCAACAAAGTACTGTAAGTAAAATCTTGAGCTGGCACTGCTTTATAATAACAAGTAAATCATTTGCAAGACTTGCTGTTTTATTTTCACTATACTGGCTAGCCTCCTGCCCACTGCTATTCCTTAGGAGAACTACTACATGAGTCACGAATCCCCGTGCCAACGCAGGAGACCTGGGTTTGATCCCTGGGTCAGGAAGATCCCCTGGAGAAGGATACAGTAACCCAGTCCAGTATTCTTGTCTGAGAAAGCCCATGGACAGAGGAGCCTGGCAGGCTACAGTCCATGGGGTTGCAAAGAGTCAGACATGACTTAGTGACTAAACAGCAACAACATTAAATAAGCAAAGGCTTCCCTAGTGGCTCAGTGGTAAAGAATCCGCCTGCCATCACCAGAGATTCAGGTGTGATCCCTGGGTCAGGAAGATCCCCTGGAGAAGGAAATGGCCACCTGCTTCAGTGTTCTTGCCCAGAAATCCCAAGGACAGAAGAGCCTGGTTGGCTATAGTCCGTGGGCTGGTAAGAGAGTCAGACAGGACTTAGCAACTAAACAACAATTACGTAAACACACTCCAGCTGCCATTTAGCCTGGAGCAAATTTACAGAGCTGTGCATAGAAGCAGCTCATTAGTCAATCAGTTTTCGAACCTGGGAGCCAACACTTAAGTGAGTCTCCCCAAACTGATTTGAGTGTTTTCTTCTCTGCAGTCATTTAATAAGTGTGGCTGGCCTTTTCTGACCAGAGACACACAGGCCTCTCCTATCTTGGTTTTAGCTAGTCTGAAGGATAAGAACTTCATTGAGGAACCTTCCAAAATACCCACACTCACAACAACTCATCTTTATATTACTCAGACTATTTTAAAAATTATCCACCCCAGACATGTTCTCTCAAACCAGTTTTAAAAAAAATCATTGAGCTATTTATATGGAAACAGACATAGAAATTGTACTTATTTTTCAACTCAATTCCTAAGTATTATTCCATGCTAAGAACTACTGTTCTAAATAAGAAAATAATATTTCCCAATGCAGTGTAAGCTTAACAACAGAATGCTAGTCCAATATTCTTATTGGTGCCTGGTACATGGTACTCTCACACAAAAAATATCCGCTGGTAAAGAAATCTGGAGACTCAGTGAACTGTACTGTCTTAGAACACATCAGCAGACTAAATCATGCGCTCTCTCTCATGACAGGTACGCCTCAGCCACAACTCACTGAATTAATCAGGATTTTTCACTTAGATTCATCATTCTTAATACAGGAGGCTAGGAGCAGGAAATTAAAACAGCCTCCCTGAGATCCTTTGTTCCAACAGCCTGTAACTAAAAAAATGACACAACAATTTACTCAAGATATATTTATCCACATCAAAACCCCGTGTACCATGGCTTATGTCAGTGATTGCATTCCATTCTTCATTTTCGATCCATTGTTTCATCACATTACACTTATGTTTAAAATATTAAGGCCCTGAACATATCTTCCCACGAGTTTGCAACCTAGCCCCTGAACGTAGAGGGCAGGGAGGGACAGAAGAAAGACAAATCCACTGGGGATGGGTAGCTTTAACAAAAAAGGCAACTTACACATGAAGTCTGTCCTGGGATCTGGAAGACAGTATATCTCTGCATGTGCCTGCCAGAATCTTAAGTTGATACAGTCCAGGCACACAGTGGGACTTCCCAGTTGACTCAGTGGAAAAGAATCCACCTGCGTTGCAGGAGACGCAGGAGATGCAAGTTCGATCTCTGGGTTGGGAAGATTCCCTGGAGGAGGGCCTGGCTACCCACTCCAGTATTCTGGCCTGGAGGATCCCATGGACAGAGGAGCCTGGTGGGCTACAGTCCACAGGGTCACAAAGAGTGGGACACAGCGGAACAACTGAGCACAGCCAGGCACATGGTCCAGATGGTCTACCACCACCCTCCTCTCTCAGGGCCGCGTCCTCTAACAGCAGCTACGTGGGGACAGTGGGCAGGGCGTAGGTTTCCAGGATGGGGATGGGGTAGCCGTCCCCAGTTGCCCGATCCAGCTCCAGGATGAACTGGAGGCACGCCCCTCCCTGACCTCCCCCAACCCTGACGTCTGTCGGCTACAGCAAAGGCACAGCTGAAATCTTACAGCAGAGGTTTTCCGGGTATAGTCCACGGAGAGTTGCCCAAGGGTGACTGAATGGTGGAGAAACACGTTGGAGAAAAATGATCGAGATAAAGAAGAAAATCCAGAAACGGCCATTTTTACAATAACAAGGCAATTGTAAATGACAGCCTAGACTGAGCTTTAACCACACTGAACATTTTTTGTTCCGTGTCCACGTGAAACCAAAGTGACTAGTCAGTTGCAAGTGTCAACTACAATGACAGCAAACAGGAGCAGGTGTGACCCTTCCTTCTGCTTCTAATGCTGGATTCCTGTTCCCACTGGTCAGGGCGACAACACCGGGGCACAGCTTGGGCTGCTGATTCAAACCACCACACAAACAAAATGGAAACAGGTGAAGGTACTTGACTCGAGGGCAACACCGAAACACCTCTGCTTTCCCTCCCCACTCTGATGAACTTTCCAGCAGTTTCTCCTGTCCTCCTTCCAGAAGGAAGGAGAATTCTGACCCGCGCTTCTCCCTGAAGACGTTAGGAGGCTCCCAAGGTGACACTGTCAAGTACAGCCTTTTCAACCTCAGAGCAAATCCATTTTCCAAAGGAATCAACAGTCATTACACAAGGAGAGGAAGAGCACGCTTCTTAGCTGTTCTGTCAGCTTGGCCTCTTGTCCTTGAAGAAATAAAAGCCCACTCCGAAGAAATACTTCAGAAAAACCTCAGTTTAAGAAAAAGAATCTCTTCTTCCCTTTCACCTTTTCATTTCGTTTTTGCTTTTGTAGTTGCCCGCGCTGGTATCATTGTTTAAAAAAGACAAAAAAGGGTGGAGACAAGGTAATGGAGCGCCCGTCTGAGACACGGGCTTGACAAGAAATGCCACGGGGCTCAGTGAGAAAAGGGCGCTCATTTTCTCTGAAACTAGACTTGTCTGTTACCAACCTTCTCAAGTCGGGGCCCCAGGAGCGTCCTCCCGGGGTCGCTTCCTCTCAGTCCACAAAGCCGAAAGGCAGGCGCTGGGGCTCAAAAGCACACCCTCTCCCGGCAGGCTGCGCGCCTGGCGGGTGGGCGGGGCCGGCGGAGTTCTCGCGGGAGCCTCAGCCCGGAAGCGCCAGGCTCTGGGGCGCAGCCATCTTGAGTTGAGAGTTCCCGCTGGGCTTCTGCCCACAGACCCTTCAGGTACCGGTGTGGGAGGTCGTGTTGCCCCAGGAGCTCTGGTCTGAATGCAGGGGGCAAGGCCTCTGCACATGGTCCCCTGTGAGCCAGTGACTCCAGACTAAGCACAAAGGGAGAGAGAAAAAAAGGTTGGACTTTCTTACCCCAATTCTAGTTTGATTTCCCTGGAATTGTAAATGGGCTTTGCTGGTGATACAGGGAAGATAGTTGAAGCAAAAACAAAAATGAGTGAGCAGCCTCTGGTACATACCAGCCAAACGGGTCTGCGACAGTTAAACAGTATTGCTTATTCTTTAACTGTTACTACCAACACACACTTGTAGCTGGACTTGTCCCTCACAAAGCTAATTACTCTGATTCCATGTAGATTATACTCTGCACCTGGCGTAGTTCTCCCCCTACACTTTCTTGTAGGATTCTGCATCTCAGAAGGAAGAAGCTCACAGCCAATAACTTCCGGGACACCAGAACGGATTGCTGAGCCTCCTGACACCAGCTTTTGGCTGTAAAATTGCAGGGGGGAAAATGTATATACAAACAAGAACTTCATAAGGATATAAAACTTCTCCCTATTCGCCAGGCAGGGCTTCTCTGGTGGTGCCATGGTGAAGAATCTGCCTGCAATGCACGTGATGCTGGTTTGATCCCTGGATCAGGAAGATCCCCTGGAGGACATGGCAACCCACTCCAGTATTCCTGCCAGGGAAGTCTCATGGACAGAGGAAGGAGCCTGGTGGCCTACAGACCATGGAGTCACAAAGAGTCAGACTCGACTTAGCGACTAAGCAACAAATTCCCCAAGGGAGGGGCCACAGTTGAGGCAGAGCCTGCTGTATATCCCCATTGCCCAGCAAAGAGAAAGCCACTCTTGCTATTTCCTCCAAACTCTGTCTCTGTATTTTTTATCCGGCACCAGTGGACATGGGTGGGGGGACAAGATTTTGGCAGCAGTATTTCATTATATTAACTGGTTGGATTGGCTAAAAGGTAGCGTCTTTAAACGTTTTGTAGCTGGAGATGTTCCCGTCTCACTCGATGCCTGTGACGCCACGTTGGAGGAGCGGGAGCAGACCATGCCTCCCCGACAGCGAGAGGAGCTGCCGGCGCAGGGCAGGAAGGCACTATTGTCCTGCACCGGCTTCATCTCTGCTCCTCCTTCCTCGGCGCAGAGCCGAGCCACACACAGGCGAGCTCTCTTCACGAAGCACCATCACTGCGGCATTTGGCATCAGGGACACTCCTTTTCTGGACTCGCCCATTTGCTGCACACAGTCCAGCTAAGGCAGGAAAAGCGAGGACTCTGGAAACTGACCTGAAGGGCTCGCAAAATGCTCATCTATGGCTTCCAAACAGAATGTCCTTTACCATCAAAAGGAGAGGGGAGGGGCAGTTGATTCTGACTCGAGGAATATTCTAGCAATCATTTGAAAATATTCCTATAGATAATCAGAATACATACTCATAACATGTATGTATCTTGTTCCAGACTTTAAGCTATATGCTATTTTGAATGTTGCAGATCCTATCCCTGGGTTGGGAAGATCCTCTGGAGGAGGAAATGCAACCCACTCAAGTATTCTTGCCTGGAGAATCTCATGGACAGAGGAGCCTGGTGGACTACAGTCCATGGGGTTGCAAAAGAGTCCAACATGACTGAGCAGGATATTTTGAATGTTAACATAATACGGCGTCACCTAGATATATTTATTATGTGAGATGGTCAGGACAGAAAGGCACCAACCTCGTGTCTCTGCCCCACTTTTCTAGACCCCATCAAGCTCAGCGCCAGATCAAATCTGTCTTCTCTGCATTCTGTATCTGCACTCAGGGCTTGGACCTCCATCACCCTTGTCTATTTCATTCCTCAGGGCTGGTTGTCATGCAGGGTTTGCCTGCCAGTGGTGGAAGAGGGGGTGCTGTCCTGTTATGGCTTTACTCTTCCTCTCCCAAATCATAAACCAAGGCACCAGGCTTTGCAGTCTCCCTAGAGGAATGGGCACACTTTCGAAACGTACCAGTCACTTGGTGTGTGCTACTAGTAGCCCTGTGTGTGTGTGTGCCCGCGTGTGTGCAAGTGCGTGCTCAGTCATGTCCAACTCTTTGTGACCCTGTGGACTGTGGCCCACCAGCCTCCTCTGTCTTTGGGATTTCCCAAGCAAGAATTCAGTTCAGTTCAGTTCAGTCGCTCAGTCGTGTCTGACTCTTTGTGACCCCATGAATCGCAGCATGCCAGGCCTCCCTGTCCATCACCAACTCCCGGAGTTCACTCAGACTCACGCCCATTGAGTCCGTGATGCCATCCAGCCATCTCATCCTCGGTCGTCCCCTTCTCCGCCTGCCCCCAATCCCTACCAGCATCAGGGTCTTTTCCAATGAGTCAACTCTTGGCATGAGGTGGCCAAAGTACTGTAGCTTCAGTTTTAGCATCATTCCTTCCAAAGAAATCCCAGGGTTGATCTCCTTCAGAATAGACGGGTTGGATCTCCTTGCAGTCCAAGGGACTCTCAAGAGTCTTCTCCAACACCACAGTTCAAAAGCATCAATTCTTCGGCGCTCAGCCTTCTTCACAGTCCAACTCTCACATCCATACATGACCACAGGAAAAACCATAGCCTTGACTAGACGGACCTTAGTCGGCAAAGTAATGTCTCTGCTTTTCAATATACTATCTAGGTTGGTCACAACTTTTCTTCCAAGGAGTAAGCGCCTTTTAATTTCATGGCTGCAGTCACCATCTGCAGTGATTTTGGAGCCCAAAAAAATAAAGTCTGACGCTGTTTCTACTGTTTCCCCATCTATTTCCCATGAAGTGATGGGACCCGAAGCCATGATCTTCGTTTTCTTAATGTTGAGCTTTAAGCCAACTTTTTCACTCTCCTCTTTCACTTTCATCAAGAGGCTTTTTAGCTCCTCTTCACTTTCTGCATTAAGGGTGGTGTCATCTGCATATCTGAGGTTATTGACATTTCTCCTGGCAATCTTGATTCCAGCTTGTGTTTCTTCCAGTCCACCATTTCTCATGATGTTCTCTGCATAGAAGTTAAATAAGCAGGGTGACAATATACAGCCTTGATGCACTCCTTTTCCTATTTGGAGCCAGCCTGTTGTTCCATGTCCAGTTCTAACTGTTGCTTCCTGACCTGCATACAGGTTTCTCAAGAGGCAGGTTAGGTGGTCTGGTATTCCCATCTCTTTCAGAATTTTCCACAGTTTCTTGTGATCCACACAGTCAAAGGCTTTGGCATAGTCAATAAAGCAGAAATAGATGTTTTTCTGGAACTCTCTTGCTTTTTCCATGATCCAGCGGATGTTGGCAATTTGATCTCTGGTTCCTCTGCCTTTTCTAAAACCAGCTTGAACATCAGGGAGTTCACGGTTCACGTATTGCTGAAGCCTGGCTTGGAGAATTTTGAGCATTACTTTACTAGCATGTGAGATGAGTGCAATTGTGCGGTCGTTTGAGCATTCTTTGGCATTGCCTTTCTTTGGAATTGGGATGAAAACTGACCTTTTCCAGTCCTGTGGCCACTGCTGAGTTTTCCAGACTAGACTAGACTGAATTGCCATTTCCTATCTAGGGGATCTTCCTGATCCAGGGATAGAACCTGCATCTCCTGCATTGCAAGCAGATTCTTTACTGCTGAGCCATCAGGGAAACCCACTAGTAACCCTACTACCCATCAAAGTGAATTTTCTAAGATGACCACCTGGTGTTAGTCCTTTGCTGAAATCCTTCTTTTCAAAGGCTCTGCGACCATTGCTCTAAGGGTAAAGTGAGTAAAGCCCATACTTCTTTTTAAGGTGGATTTCAGGGCATTTGCCCAGCACATCTCCTTGCTTTCACTCTCTACGATTTGTGCTGCAGTCATGTGATACCAGCTGCAGGAACTCCACCCCGCGTCTGGCTCCAAGGCTCAGGGCACAGTTCTTTCCCCCAAACCTGCACCTTGACAGCGCATCCATCAGTGCACTTCCTGGATGGGCAGGTCCACAGCTGAATTTATCTTGGAGCCCCTGTTGTCTGGTACGGGCTTTGGTATCCTGGAAACATTAACAGTTGTCGAATTGCTTTAATAGGACATCAGAAGTTACTCATTCATTCTTAAGCTGATGTTCCCAAAACTCACAGGTGCTGGGGTAGAGAGGGTTGACAAGAGAGGTAGCAGAATGGATTTTGGATATTCAAGCTCTGACACTTATATTAAAAATCTGTCAGTGAGAGGGAATGAGAAGCATCTTGGTTTCATTTTCTCCACTGTGACTTTAAACGATTCCCTCATCAAGGGAAAGCGTGTGAAGAATTACTCAGGATAAGACGATTAAAAAAAATGTCAACCATTAGTGAGAAGTTAATTTTGCTTTCAAATCCTTGGTTAACTTTTGAGTTGATTTTGATATGTTCATTTGTAGCTCTCTTTTACAGCAAAGCTTCCAAAGACTTATGAAAGGTGTGGCAATTATAAAAGAAAGAGTTCTATGAAAGAATATCGTGGAAGGGGGACTTCTCTAGCAGTCCAGTGGTTAAGACATTGCCTTACAATGCAGGGGTGCAGGATTGATCCCTGGTCCAGGAACTAAGATCCCACACGCCCTGTGACCAAAAAACCAATATAAAACAGAAACAATATTATATAACACCAAATTCAATAAAGACTTTTTAAATGGTCCACATCAAAAAAGAATCCTTGTTAAAAAAAAAAAAAAGAACACGGGAGTCCTTGTGTGACACACGTGTGCACAGACACACAGAGTAGATAAAGCTTCACAGTGAGGTCCTTTTGGTTGCCTAGATCGTATAAGTCTTGACATCAGCATTACCTACGACCACACTGTATGCATCCATATAATTAGAAACCATGTTCCACTTGTGCTTAAAGTTCCCTGATGGCTCCCCACCAGATCCTGAGCATGGCTTGCTGTGTCATTCATTACCCAGGTCTTTCCCACCTCTCCAGTCACACAAAACACCATCCTTCGCTCTGTCATGAGAAGTTCCTTACAATTCCCAAACAGGCCATGGTCTTTCCCATATCCTTCTGTTCCCCCACCAGGCCCTTTTTCTCTGTCTCTGCCTGTCAGAAATGCCTTTTGTCTTTCAAAATACCCCTCTGATATTATCCCTCCTATAAAATCCCACCATAGTGACATCTCTTAATTTTGTTTGCCCGATGATGTTATATGTCAGTTATATCTCAATAAAGCTGGAAAAGTTTTTAAATAAAATGTTTTATTTCCCAGATGGAGGTTCCCACATTTCTCCATCCTAGAGAGCCTGGATCAGAGAGCTCAGTTCAGTCGCTCAGTTGTGTCCGACTCTTTGCGACCCCATGAACCGCAGCATGCCAGGCCTCCCTGTGTATCACCAACTCCCGGAGTTCACTCAAACTCATGTCCATCAAGTCGATAATGCCATCCAGCCATCTCATCCTCTGTCGTCCCCTTCTCCTCCTGCCCCCAATCCCTCCCAGCATCAGAGTCTTTTGCTTTGAGTCAACTCTTTGCATGAGGTGGCCAAAGTACTGGAGGTTCAGCTGTAGCATCAGTTCTTCCAAAGAACACCCAGGACTGATCTCCTTTAGAATGGACTGTTTGGATCTCCTTGCAGTCCAAGGGACTCTCAAGAGTCTTCTCCAACACCACAGTTTCTCAAAAGCATCAATTCTTCGGCACTCAGCTTTCTTCATAGTCCAACTCTCACATCCATATGTGACCACTGGAAAAACTATAGCCTTGACTAGACGGACCTTTGTTGGCAAAGTAACATCTCTGCTTTTGAATATGCTGTCTAGGTCAGAGAGTAGCCCACCCAAATCCTCAGCTAAGTGATCTCACACAGGGGGCTCTTTTCCTTGGCTGCACTGGGTCTCTGTCACTGCACCGCATACTTCCTCTGGCTGCAGCGACCGGAGGCTGTGCTCTGGCTTCTTACTGTGGTGGCTTCTCTCGCTGAAGGGCATGGGCTTGGGGCACACGGGCTTCAGCAATGGAGGCGTCACACTGAGGACTAACAGCCAAAAGTATCCAAGCGGACCTTCACACAGAGTGCCGCAGCGCTGCACGGCAGAAGAGGGGCAGGCTCTAGAGCAAAAGGGCCCAGCTCTGTCACCAGGAACGAGGCGTCCAGACTGTGCTGAGCCCGGTTTGCCCATTATCAAGTGGGGATAATGCATTGGCCTAGCAGAGCTTCGGTTGGGATTATGAATGGCATGCACAAAGCACTTAGTCCAGGGTCTAAAGCGTGGCAGTGTCTCCATAAATCCTGGGTTTCATGATTCTGACCTTTAAGGAGGAGTTTCTGACAGTGCAACCTGTCTCGGTGGCCAGTGAAGATGTCAGTTCCTAGGCCCCAAAACCAACCCACTGCTCTCACTGAACCAAAACTCAGGCCCCCAAATTGCATTTCAGCACACTTCCCAGGATATTCTTAAATCAGAGTCGCACATCCGAAAGTCCCTAAAGTACAGTAGGGACCAAAGAAAATAAAAAGGTAGAAGGGACACGAGTCTCGCCGCTGCTGCTGACGATCAGAACAATGGGAATAACAAGAACAATATTAACAACAGCCATAAAGAGCTGTAGTAATATCTGCTGATGCAAAACACCATTGCTAGGTTGTTCTAAATGCTTTAGGTATATTAATTTTTTAATCCCCACTGGAAGGTCCAGAGTTAGAGTAGGCAAGGTTCAGAAAAAGAATAAGACTGGCACTCTACAGGAACAGACCATCTTTAATGAGGTGAGAAGGGACAGCAGTCAGGTTAGCGAGCTGCTGCACTTATCTAAGAAAAGAGTAAGTATATACAGGCATGTATGCAGAAAGCTACTGTCTTAAATGGCTGGGGCATGGCTGGGCCGGCTTGGAGCTGGGTGTAATCAACCTAATGTCCATTTTTTCCTTCAGGTGAGAAAGTTATTTGTTTTTCCTAGAATGGTGCGGAGGACCTGGAGGGGAGTTTTAACTCCAGGCTACCTTGAGCCATGCAACTTTCCTTCACCCACAACAGCCCCGCAGAATACATCATGTAATTATTCCCACATGTCAGATGAAGAAATTAAAGTTCAAGGAGATCAAGTAACATAGTCAGGATCACAAAGCAAGTCAATGGTGAAGCCACACATCAAGCCCAAGCAGGCTGTCTGCAGAGGACAAACTCTGAGCCGCTGTGCTCAGACGGGAAGACGTGTCCTGACCGTCCAGATGCCGCCGGCAGCCCCCCAAGTTTGTCACTGTGGACACAGGCATCACCCCCAAGTCTCTGCTTCCCATCTCACGGCACAGGCACGACTGCGCACCCATGTCTGGCCTGGTGTGTCTGCACCCACCGCTCCCCTGTGACCCTCCTGACTGCCAAGTGCTGTCTCTGCTCTCACCCACTCATCCTTGAGCCCAGAGGACAACATGTCATGGATAGGGAGGCTCTCGATAAGTAGGTGAGGAATAATTGATCCCCTGGGTGAGCTCGGAACTCCACCTGCTGTTAGTTCTTCAAACTGCAAGGATAAACATTTGCAACTTAATTTTTCACTCAGGGAATTTCTTTCAAGTCGATTATATAGATATCATCTAATCTGTAAACCTAGCTCTTCTCTTTCCCCAGTAAGATCTTCAGAAGCTCTCCTTAACAATGAAGAATTAATAATGAATTGGACATTGTGCCCAATGTCCCCTTGGACACGGAGTCAGGATCAGCTGGTATTTATTGTGTGCCTACTGTGTGCCAGGTGCTAAGCAGGCAGTATGATGAGTGCTTTTCAGAGGGCGCCGCAGAGTGGGTGCTTGCTTAGTCGACATTTGACGGCTCCGAGGTTCACACTGTGTGAGCAGGCATGCATGCGCTTAGTCATGTTGACTCTGCAGCCCCATGGACCGAATAGCCCACCAGGCTTCTCTGGCCACGGGATTTCCCAGTCAAGGATACTGTCCAGTTCAGTTCAGTCGCTCTGTCGTGTCCGACTCTGAGGATTCTGTGAAAGTGAAGTGAAGTCGCTCAGTCGTGTCCGACTCTTTGCAACCCCATGGACAGTAGCCTACCAGGCTCCACGGTCCATGGGATTTTCCAGGCAAGAATACTGGAGTGGGCTGCAGTTTCCTTCTGCAGGGGATCTTGCCAACCCAGGGTTCGAAACCACACCTCTTGGGTTTCCTACACTGGCAAGTGGAGTCCTTGCCACTGCGCCACCTGCAGAGCCCAGGGTCCCCATTAGGCCATCAGTGACTAGGAGGTGACACTGGGTCTGAGACGATCTGTGAGCCCACAGGACTCAGGGCCTCAGGCTGTCAATTCAAAGGCCCCTCCCAGGTAAGGTGGAGGTGGTTTAAAAGGGAGCCCTCTTACACTGCTGGTGGGAATGCAAACTGGTACAGCCACTATGGAGAACAGGGTGGAGATTCCTTAAAAAACTGCAAATAGAACGGCCTTATGACCCAGCAATCCCACTGCTGGGCATACACACCGAAGAAACCAGAATTGAAAGAGACATATGTACCCCAATGTTCATCGCAGCACTGTTTATAATAGCCAGGACATGGAAGCAACCGAGATGTCCATCAGCAGACGAATGGATAAGAAAGCTGTGGTACATATTCACAATGGAGTATTACTCAGCCATTGAGAAGAATACCTTTGAATCAGTTCTAATGAGGTGGATGAAACTGGAGCCAATTATACACAGTGAAGTAAGCCAGAAAGAAAAACACCAATACAGTATACTAACACATATACACAGAATTTAGAAAGATGGTTACAATAACCCTGTATGCAACACAGCAAGAGACACAGATGTATAGTGTTGGACTCTGTGGGAGAGGGCGAGGGTGGGATGGTTTGGGAGAATGGCACTGAAACATGTATATTATCATATGTGAAACAGATCACCAGTCCAGGTTCGATGCATGATACAGGGTGCTCAGGGCTGGTGCACTGGGATGACCCAGAGGGATGGGATGGGGAGGGAGGTGGGAGGGGGTTCAGGATGGGGAACATGTTTACACCCGTGGCGGATTCATGTTGATGTATGGCAAAACCACTACAATATTGTAAGTAATTATCCTCCAATTAAAATAAATTTTAAAAAAAGAAAAAAGTTTAATACAAGGGCCCTACAAGCTTTGGGTAAATCTTCTAACTACAGTGGTTTACATTTTCTTTCAGGCCTATGTAGCATGAAATATTTATTAGCAGTACCTTAAATTTTTATAGTACTTACTATCTCTTGACTGGATTTCACATGAATAATTTTAAAAGGGCAGTCTTTGAAAAAGGTGTCAAATGATTTATTCAAATGTTCTTTCCATATATCCTGTAGTGCCTTAGATTTACGGAAGTTTCAAGTATAGGAAAAGCAGATATAAAATTTGACAGATAAAACACCAAAATAACATTTAATATAACATTTTATCATGACACAAATTCCTGGCTGATTCCTAGCAAATTCTGATAATGGATCACAGAGATAACCCTACGAATTGGAAAACAGTGGATTCTACCCGCCAAGTGTGGGCTGGACCTAGTGACTCACTTGTAATGAACAGAATACAACAGACGTGAACAGCTCTCGCTTCTGAGGTTAGATTACAGAAGCCTGAACCTGTCTTGCTTATTCACTCTATGAAGCTGTGCTGTGAAAAGCTCCATGGAGAGGCCCACGTGGCAAGCAGCCCAGGGAGGAAAACAGCCATCGAGTTACCGAAGCCTCCAGGCCAGCTACTCCTGAGGAAACATCCACAACCACCAGGCTGAGCCCAGGAGCATGTCCTTTCCAGTCAAGGTTTGAAATGAGGTCAGACTTGAGGTGTCCCTGAGCTGGAAGGCTCTGCTAAGCCACACCTAGGTTCTCTATCCACAGAAATGGTGAGATAGCAAATGCGTGTGATCATGGCTCCATGACTCATCATCAGGGACGTGTGTTACACAGCGACAGCTAGCTGATACAGAACGGAGGGACGCATGCAATGAATGTCTCTGGGACCACCCCACCCTGGGCCCACGTCGGCCCTGACCTGCAGCTGCAGGAACAGGACCACAGGACTCAGGCTACCCCCAGTGACAGTGTCCCGTCTGGAGAATGCTCAGTGTTCCTTCCTCCTGCCCCAGCGTCTGCTTCAGTGCTGCAGGGGCCCTTGGCAGGAAGAGCAGGGATTTAATGGCCATGGAGTCACCTACAGAGAAGAGAACCCAAGCGGGTAGGTAAACATCCAAACTCCCACACTGCAGAGAGGCAGTTCCAGAAGGGTTTCTGCACACTTCTCAGAGGTGCTGACGGCCAGCAGAATTGCGTTGCCATTTCCCAGAGCAATACCCTTGCCAAAAAGGGCTTGTCTGGCCCGTTTCCTCCTCTGGCTTACCTCCCACACTCTCTATGTGCTTCCCATGATCACCTCGCAAATAAACCACCTACCTTCAGTCTCATCTTAGGCTCTGTTTGGGGGAAACCCACACTAAGGCCATGCTGGCTGAACTGTCCACTGTGACAGCTTTTCAGGAGGCAAGGGGGCGTCGGGGAAAGGAAACATGGGTCATGTTTGGGTTTTGTTTTGCGCGTGTGTGTGTGCTGTCATATCTGACTCTTTGCAACCCATGGACTGTAGCCCATCAGGTTCTTCTGTCCATGGGATTTTTTCCAGGCAAGATTACTTGAGTGCTTTGCTATTTCCTCATCCAGGGGACCTTCCCAACCCAGGGATGGAACCTGCATCTCCTCTGTCTGCTGCATTGCAGGTGGATTCTTTACCACGGAGCCATGTGGAGGAAACCACGGGTCATGTGGAGGGGAAGGCAAAGGGTTTGGTTTGCTGAGAACAGTTTCCAAGCTTGTCTGAAGGATTTGGATCATTCATTATAATGGAGGTTCCAAGTCCCTTTTTCTAGAGAATCTGATTCCTAGAAAGAAGCCTAGGAATCTGAATTCTTAACTCACACATATCCCAATGGATTTTTTTTAGCAGGCAAATTTGGGGAACAGTGAGCTGGTGAACGATGGGCTTTGTGGCAAGGGAAGGAGGAAAAGAGTAAATTTGGCCAAAACCATGCTTGTGAAGAACCTCAGAACCTTCCTTTAAAGACTGTTACTCAGCCATAAAAAGGAATGCATTTGAGTCAGTTGTAGTGAGGTGGATGTACCTGGAGCCTCTTACACAGAGTGAAGTAAGTTAGAAAGAGAGAAACAAACGTCATGTATTAACACATGTATATGGAATCTAGAAAAATGGTATTGGTGAACCTAGTCTAGAATGGACTTGTAAACACAGTGGGGAAAGGTGAGAGCGGGGCAAGTTGAAAATTAGCCCTGACATATACACTCTCTCATGTCTGAGACAGAGAGTGGGGAGCTGCTGAGTACCACACAGAGCCCAGCCTGGCGCTCTGTGATGACCTAGAGGGGTGGGACGGGGTGGGAGGGGGGCTCAGGACTGAAGGGACATATATATATACATACATATGTGCGTGTGTGTGTGTGTGTGTGTGTGTATAATTATGATACATGTTGTTGTATAGCAGAAACCAACTCAAAATTGTAAAGCAATTTTCCACCAATTAAAAAATTAAATTAAATGTTTTTCAAAAAGACTGGAATGTATTCTGAGAGTAATGGAGAGCCATTGAAGGTTTTTGAGCAGATAACTATGATGACTGAGTTATTGTGAAATTAGTTGGGAGCAACAAGACTTAAATGGATTTCCTGAGATGAGACTTTGGGAGAGATACGCTATGAGGAATATGAGGGCAATAAAAGGTATTGCAGGCATTCAGATGATGTGGGATAGAGATTCAAGGGAGATAACTGAACAAAAAAAGAGAAATAGCTTTTGTGAACTAAGCCTGAAACGTGAATTAAATAGGTTCACTTCACAACATTTCCTTCTCTGAACCGCCTGCAGACTGCGTTTGTAAGGCCTCTGTGCATTTTGTTATGATTCTTGGCACACATTATTAATCTCTTTTTGGTAATTAATTACCCTTACATTACTCTCAAAGTTATGGAATTTTCTCAGGGGAAAACTCCACCATGCACTTAAGAAATGAATGATTATTTATGTAGTTGGACCTCTTGGAAATATTTACATTTTTCCTTTATGATGATTAAAGCCTGATGCAAATAGTGTTTTTAACATAGGTTCCAAACATATTTTAATTTGTATAATTGGAAGTTTGACACTTACCTGAGTGTTAGCTTGGAAGTGAAGCAGGTTTTCTAATTAAATTGAAGAAGAAATTCATTACTGACTTAAAATGTTATAACAAAAAGAAGGGAAAGAAAAATGCCAACATAGTCTTTTGGTTTGGGCTGCATTTTGCTTAATATTTGTCTGTCTTTCTAGCAAAAGGATTAAGCAGTAACTATCATGATACGGTTACCCACATGCATAAGACTGAGAAATTTTATTATTACTATTTTAGTAGCAAATACACTCCTCTCTGCTCCTCCTCCTCCCCTCTTCCTTGTTATCCCTCCCCCCTCTCATTTTGTAAGAGCACTGTGAGTGCTTGGCGCAAGAATACCCGATTTCCTGGTGGCTCCAACAGTAAAGAGTCTGCCTGCAATGCCGGAGACCCGCGATAGATCCCTGGGTCAGGAAGATCCCCGGAGAAGGAAACGGGCAACCCACCCCGGTATTCTTGCCTGGAAAATCCCATGGACGGAGGAGCCTGACGGGCTATAGTCCATAGGGTGGCAGAGTCGGACACAGCTGAGCGATTTCACTTTCAGGATGGAACCTTTCTATGTAACACACGTCCCAAGTGCAATATAAGAATGTGGAGTGTGGAGTTACCCCTATTAGTTATCATCCCAGCCATGGTGTTTGCATACTACGTGGCTGTGGGCAATCATAGCTCCAACCTCACGGAGTATCTGCAAAACCTAAAACGAAGCCACATGAATGAGACTCTTGGAAGAAAGCCTGATGCCTGGTAAGAGCCCATGCATAGTGGTGGCTCTTTATTATTCCTCACCCTGTGCGTGGGGGAGTCTAGCTGTGACGCAGGCGTGGTAGGTGCAGTGCCGGGCCACGTGGATCCCTCTCCGTATCTCTTACGGCTCCTCCTTCATAGATTCCTGTCCACCTTCTTCAGGAATGAAGTCCCCATGGTCAAGCATTCATTGCATATATAGCCAAAGAAATGAAAGTGTGTTTATTTACTGTGAGTAAGGAAACCTAGGCCTTGCATGAATCCCTAAACTTAATTGGCACTGCAACAGGTTGTGCTTCCTTCTTCCTCAGTTGAATCAGAAGATACTCTTCCCTCATGTAACTGATGGAATGGGTGAGTCAGGGGACACTGAAATTCAGCAGCATCTTGCTTGCTCTCAATGTGGCCTGTGGAGGGCGGCAGTGCGGAAGGAGAGAGATGCTGCTGTTCAGATAGTCTCAATGGAGGGGCAACAAAGGGCACAGAAATATTAGTCATATGCATCAGAAGGGTGACCCCTAGAAGGGGTGGCCTTGGGAAAGAGCTGGAAAGAAGCACTTCCTTTATCAAAGCTGGATTGTCTCCTATGAGAAAAAAGTCTCAAGAAAGTTGTTCAGCAGCTGAAGGTGCAAGTCCCTCCCAAACTCCCTAACTATCTTTTCCACTCCAACCCTCCCACCAGCAACCATAAGTTCCTTCTCTGTGAGTCTCTTCCTATTTTGTACCTTCATTTGTATCATTTCTTTTTAGATTCTACCTATAATGGAACTCTGCTCAGCCGCTCTGTGGTAGCCTGGATGGGAGGGGGTCTTGGGGGAAAATGGATACATATGTATGTATGGCTTTGTTGCTCACCTGAAACTGTTACAACATTGTTAATTAGTTACAACTCACCTGAAACTGTTACAACATTGTTAATTAGTTACAACTCAATACAAAATAAAAAGTTAAAATAAAATAAATGCAGGGACAAAAGCTCAGAAGGCATCCAAAGCTAAACCAAGATGTTCTTGCCTTACCTCACTCAATTATCAATATGTGAAGCCACATACTCTCCGCTTGTCTCTACAAGGTCAACTAGTCCGTCTGTTAATGCACTATTATTAAGCCTTTGGTGGAATTAATGGATAAAGAAAGCAGAAGTACTTCAAAAGGAAGAAAGAAGCCAGAGAATCAAGAAAGAGACAGAGATATGGCGACACTTAGGGAAAAGATCAGAACGATTAGTTTTGGGAATAGCACGCCGGATGTAGTCAATAAGAACAGGCGTTAAGCCAGGGGATTCAGGCAAGCATATGCCTGGCCACACAGCAAAGGAAACCAGTAAGAAAGGCTGCACGGTGTTGCTTGCAGCCGGTGGAGAAGATACCGAACGCTGAAGGCACCCACACCACTCCTGGTGGCGTAAGCAACCGGAACTTCCCTTCATACAATAACGCAGAGGTGAGAAAAGAGGTATGTAAGTAAAAACCATTCTTCACAGAAACAATCAGCGCCCCGTGGGGAACGGTCCAGAGAGGAACTTGGGAGATACGTGTGCAGAAGACAGAGACTGAAACCTTGAGAGCATAGACTTGGGTCGGCAATGTAAGTGATTGAATGAACCCCCAAACCTAAGAATTTTTGTGTTGTGAATGTGTGTTGACTGGCTTCTAAAAACCCTTATAAAGTATTGGCAAATCACTGGCCACTGCTTTGTGGGAAAAAAGTCTGAGGTCTCAGGAATACCAGGGCTTATTTATCTAGGGGAAAAAATGGACTGAATAGCTATGAATACCCTCCCTGGCTTATTCTCCAGCCAGGAACTGGGGTAGGTAGCCAGAGGCGTTCATAAGAACAGTGCAGAGAGAGAGGACGCAGGTTTGCTGTCTCTTCCCTAGACCTAATCTGTCTGTCAAGCACTGCATAGTTTTCTCAGAAGGTGAGGCAACAGGGAGCGTAGTCTTGAACATGGACTAGACCTTCAGAGTGAATAACATTGAGAGGAAGCACACTCAATGGCCGCCCTTGTGCACGCACAAAGGGAGGTGCGGGGAGCTAGAGCGAAGGCACCCCAGCGCTTTTAGCCATGATGATTATCCTACTGGATTCGGTGGTGAGGGAAAAGGCAATCTGCCACTGTCACACAGAAGCACAATGCAGAGGCATTTGTGCAGCTGCTGTTGGCTAGCTTTGCAGATTACTCCTTGCCCAGCTCTGTGCTGAACTCCCGTGCAATCTCATTCAGTCCTCACTACAAGATAGAGGCTGTAAGATAATCCCAGTTTTGCAGCTGAAGAAAAGTTGAGCTCAGGATGTTTTTACACCTTGGCTTCCCTGGTGGCTCAGATGGCAGAGAATCTGCCTGCACCTGGGTTCAGTCCCTGGGCTGGGAAGGTCCCCTGAAGGAGGGCATGACAGCCCACTCCAGTATCCTTGTCTGAAGAATCCCTCTGGACAGAGGAGCCTGGTGGGTACAATCCACAGGTTTACAAAGAGTCAGACACGACTGAGTGACTAAGCACAGCACAGCCATAAAGGGACTGTAAATGGCAGCCCTGTAGGCAAGTCAGGCCAATCTCAGTCCAAAGCTCATTCCCTTAGCTTCTCCCCTGCTCTTTGTTGCTGCTCAGTCGCCAAGGCAAGTCTGACTCTTTGTGACCCCCGTGGACCGCAACATGCCAGGCCCCTCTATCCTCCACTATCTCCCGGAATTTGCTCAAATTCACGGCCATTGAGTGGGTGATGCTATCTAACCATCTCATCCTGTGCTGCCCCCTTTTCCTTTTGCCTCCAATCTTCCCAGAATTAACGTCCTCACATAGGTGCCAGAGTATTGGAGTGTCAGCTGTAGCATCAGTCCTTCCAGTGAATATTCAGGGTTGATCAAACCAGTCAATCTTAAAGGAAATCAACTCTAAATATTCACTGGAAGGTCTGACGCTAAAGCTGATACTCCAATACAGCTTTGTGTTACTCCTTTCCCGATTTTGAGCCAGTCAGTTGTTTAAAGTAAGGTTCTGTGACTTTTTGACCTGCATACAGGTTTCTCTCCTGCTATACCCCCTCCCAATTTAATCTTGCTAAATAAAACCCTTAATGCAGTCTATAGTAAGAGTCTAAGATGCCTGAATCAGATTAATCTACCATGAGTGATCCTGAAAGATTTAGGGGTATAATAATACAACATTCATGCTTCCCTGGGGGCTCAGTGGTAAAGAATCTACCTGCCCATGCAGGAGACACAGGTTCAATCCCTGGGTCTGGAAGACTCCGTGGAGAAGGAAATGGTAACGACTCCAGTATTCTTGCTGGGGAAATTTCATGGACAGAGGAGCCTAGCAGTCTACAGTCCATGAGATCCCAAAAAGCTGGACACGATCTAGCAACTAAAACAACAGCAATGGCATTTTAACATTCACAGTCGATGAAACTAATTAGCTGGTGACACACGCCGTGGTTAGAGCTGCTTTGGAAAGAAAATCAAGAGAAAAGGAGAAGCAGAGACACCAGATCATTTATCTGGGGGAGTGTGTCAGTCTGTATGAGAATGTGAAAGAATCGCCTATGCTCACTACTATCACTTCCCCAAAGTTTTCTCCTTTTGAAGACTTTCTGAAAGCATAGATCTATATTTTATTTTACAAGGAAGAAGAATAGTAGAGTCCTTGATATAGAGATTAAAATGAGGGCCTGCTGAAGGAAGAGATACAGAAGTGCAGCGTCCACGAGGCAAGAGCAAAAGGAGGTTATTTTAAATTAGATTTTCTTTGAATGTAGAGCCCACCACCAAGAGAAGCCACAGTCTACTTCCAAGGAATAAATGTAATCCAAAGAAATCAAAGTTTTCTTTTTCTTTTTTAAAGGCACACTTTGTTGACTTCTAGACAGCTTTACGAGATATGTGCCAAATGCAAAGTAGACACTCAACTGTGATAATTAATACAAGGGTCTAGGTTTCTCTCATAACAATGTGAACCACAGGGACTGTTTATTTTATTAGCTAAAAAAATATAAAGCACAATACTCACACAGGCTTTGATGTCATTAGGAAATAATGAGAAAGAGGAGTAATAGTTTTATTGAAATAGAAACACCATATGTGTTACAGCACAAAATGGCAATGTCAACTCATCTATTTACTTACATTCTTTACCCAAATTCTCCTTCAAATGACCAGAATCATATAAAAATAGAGAGTGGTCTGTTTCAGAACACCAGCCATAGAGTATAAGCTAACTGTTTGCAAGATAGTCTGCCATTGTGAATTAGAGTGGATGTGTGGCTATGGAAGAGAGATACGGACAGTGAGTAGCTGCAACGCATGAAAGAAAAGTCCTCCAAGTGGAGGGAGAAGGAGAGGAACCCATACAGAGGCGTAACTGAGGGAAGTCAGGTGGCGGGAACCAGGGAAAGCACAGCCGGAGGGGGTGCAGGCGGAGGGGGTATATTTTAACTTTCTTGGTGCAAAAGTCAAGAGTCCAGATCATGTTTTATATGGGTGGTATGGGCTTCCCTGTGGATCAGATGGTAAAGGATCTGCCAGCAAGGCAGGAGACCCAGGTTTGATCCCTGGATGGGGAAAGATCCCTCGTAGAAGGGAATGGCAACCCATTCCAGTATTCTCACTGGAGAATGCCATGCACAGAGGAGCCTGGTGGGCTACAATCCACGGGATCAGGAACAGTCAGACAGGACTGAGCAACTGACATGTGCTTGGCTGTGATATATATATACACACACACACACACGTACTTGGTTATGTATGTGTATTTGGTTATTATATATGGCTCAGAGGTTAAAGCGTCTGCCTGCAGTGCGGGAGACCTGGGTTCGATCCCTGGGTTGGGAAGATCCTCTGGAGAAGGAAATGGCAACCCACTCCAGTACTCTTGCCTGGAAAATTCCATGGACTGAGGAGCCTGGTGGGCTTCAGTCCTTGGGGTCGCAAAGAGTCGGACACGACTGAGCGACTTCACCTTCACCTTCACAATAAGGGCACAGACAAAAATGCTAAAGTAAGTCCAAATAACTTATAAATAATAAATACGAAAAGAAACAGCCTTATTAAAAGACAAAAGATCTGAGATTGTAACAACAACAAAAAAATTTTAACCAAATGCTGATTACAGGAAACACAACTAAAATAAATGGTAGAGGAGGAAAAGAAAAAGGCATTTATGAAGCATTTAACACCCAGCAGCCACTGTTCTAAGTACTGTAGAGATTTTTATCTTATTTTATATTAGTAACTACTATCCAAGATAACACTACTTTATGGCTGTGCTGAAATGAAGAAATAGAATCACAAAGAAGTTAAAGAACTTTCTCAAAGCACGTAGTTCACTCAGTGGCAGATCCATGAAATTGCTGCCTTAGAGGCAAAAAAAAAAAAAAGGTAAAACATAGTTGGCAGATTCAAACAAAAGAAAGACATGCAATATTAATGTAAACAGTAGCATTTTTCCACTAGCTTGGCACTGAAATGTTTGAACAGGAAACTACACACATTCACATATAACAAAAACTTTCTTTAAAAAAGACAGAAAACTAAAGAAGACAGTTATAAAAAAAAATCAAGTGAATTAACAATTCTCATTAAAATACATAAAATAAAAAGTGCTCAATCAGATACTTAATAGGATCTACAGAATTTTTTTCCTGTATTATTATTTTTACTTAATGTATAGTTGATCCACAGTGTCGTGTTGGTTTTGGGTACACAGCCAAATGATTCGGGTTTCTCTCTCTCTCTCTCTCTCTCTCTACATATATGTATATATATATATATATGTATTTATCATATTCATATATATGTATATATTCTTTTTCAGATTCTTTTCAATTATAAGTTATTACCATCCCAGAATTTTAAATTGGTAAAAGGTTGTACACATAAATGTCATGAGTTTTTACATAAGGAATCTTGCTAGAAAGAGCCGGGACCAACCATGCATGATTTCCCCATAACTAAATGAAATAATACATGAAGGAATGAATACCTGTTTGTTTTCAACAATCCAAGTTGATAAAAATTATTTCCTAAATGTAATACATTTTAATTAAGAAAACACACATGTACACATGGTTAAATCTCAATGGCAGAAACTAAAGGCAGAAATTTCCTGACCATAATGTAACAGATACTTTCAATTAGAAACAAATCACAAGACAAGCCACTTAGTTTAAGCATGTGTGATATGACATGTGTGGGGCTTCCCTGGCTGCTCGGTCATGTAAGAATCTGCCTGCAGAGCCAGAGACGCAGGGTCCATCCCTGGGTTGGGATGATCTCCTGGAGAAGGGAGTGGCCACCCACTCCAGGATTCTTGCCTGGGAAATCCCATAGACAGAGGAGCCTGGTGGGCTACAGTCCATAGGGTCACAAAGAGTCAGACACAACTGAAGCAGCTTAGCACACCTGCCCGCAACTGCGATGTGAAAAGACGTGGGGCTTTGTGGGTCTTAAGAGCACACAGATGAGCCTCTCGCCGGCGCGCCTGTGCGCAGGCACTTTACGTATTTGCGTTACAAAGTTGGTGAATGTGTTGAACATGCCAATTTTGTAATCCTTTGAGTATGTGTCATATTTTTTCTAATATTCTATATACCATTTCTCTATAAAGTCTTCAAATTATTCTCATAAGAAAATGACAGCTTTGTTATATAATTAAAGCTATGCTTCTTTCCACCTTGAAAAAAATCTCACATGTTAATTTTTCAAAAAATTTAAAAATTGTGGAATAAATTTTATAAGTAAAAGGTGAGTCTTTTAACAAGGAATTACTGAAATAAAATGATTTCCCCATGACTGCCTTTAAGAGACTCATTTCTATATTCTACTGTATTCCTTTAAGAAAAAAAAAGAAAAACTGTCTCTTTTGCCTAATTTAAAAGTTAATTACTGTGCTGTCATTGTGCAATTGACTTTTTAAAAGGAATCTATCTCTTATCATCTTTAAATTTCAAATAACATGATGATAAGTAAAGGCATCATTACATTCTTCCAGTGTCAGAGTCCCAGATGAATAATCAATAATAACTTAGTATGCATATGTATAAAAATTATAATGATTAGATGAAGCTTTTGCATGTATTTTTCAAAGATGTACCTATGCGTAAAATTTTATTTTGTTTAATTGTAATTACATGTTACATTCTTTTAAACATAATTATCAAGGTTTAGTCTTCAGTTCCATAAATTACTACAGGAATGAAACAACAATTCACAGTACTATTAAAGGGGTACAGATGAAGGCACACATAATCCAAAGAAAGAGAGCCTTTTGCAGGTTTTGTAAAGATGGTCATGGTTACAATGCTTGATGAATAATGACCACGGTTTCCAAGGATACAGTTAGGGATGAGGACAACCAGCGGTGTGACGTATAGATTGCAGGGTTGGCGAGGGCGAGGGGTACGTATTCTGTCTGCAACCAAGATAGCACTTCCACTGGAATCATGTGATTTGATAAAACATAAAATGAGAGAAAATTTAAATGAAGAATACAACTAAGAATATGTTCAGCAACCCTGAATAGCTGACTCACATGCTTTTCTGCTATTGATTAGGCAACGGGTAGTCTGACGATTGTTTTAACAGAAGAGAAACAGTATATAACTTCCCTTGAGGGATATTTGATATTCTGCTAATAAAAGGTCAAGGAAAGAAAGCCTAAACTCAAGGCAGCTGGTGTGCATTAACATCACCTGCAAGCTTGTCAAAATACAGGCGACTGTGGCCCGTTCTTCCCAGAGCGTCGGATTCCGAAGGCCCTGCACTTCTGTAAGTTGGAATGTGGTGCTGATGTTGCCGGCCCACCCCGGGGGCCACTGGTGGAGTAGTTCAGTGAGAGCGAGGGCTTCCCAGATGGCTCAGTGGTAAAGAACACACCTGCCAACGCAGCAAACACAAGTTCAGTCCCTGGGTGGGGAAAGCCCCAGACAAGGAAATGACAGCCACTCCTGTATTCCTGCCTGGGAGATCCCACAGACAGAGGCGCCTGGTGGTACAGTCCATAGGGTTGCAAAGGAGTCGGAGACGACTTAGAGACTAAACAGCCACCGCCAAAGATACCTCAACTGTGGTCCATTAGGGTCACATGGAGCTAGACACAGCAGGAAGTCTAACTGCGGCCAGAGAGAGGGAGTCTACTCTTCTCCCTGCAGATTCTAAAGGAGTAGCTCCATGAATCGTGCAGCTGCTCAAGAATGTCCCTAACAATCAGGACCCCTTTGTCATTTCTGAGCTGCATGCCCTGTGATGTTAATCCTTGTGACTTCCCCATGGCTACTGTACCTCCAGGCCTCGTGTCCCTGCTCAAGGCAACCCTCCTAGAGAGGCTTTTTAAATATTTTGTTAAAAGGACTGCCTCATCCAGGGATTTGTAGTGACTTCTCAATAGCCAAGTGTGTGTCATAAGACTTTATCTCTCCAGCTCTAAAGGTAGTTGGAGAGAAAGCAAAGCAGACTATTGGCTGGCACATTTGTCTTCCTGAACAAAGTCAGGATTCTTCTGACAAAGCAGTGGTCGCAGGCATGAGGTGGGTGACTAACAGCGTGTGCTACACAGAGGAGGAGAACGTGATTGCAGATGAAAGGCCAGAGAGATATAGATCTTGAAAATGGATTTCTAAGTTTTTCACATCTTTCTATCTAAATGTAGCTCCTCTGGAAATCCTTTCTTGACCCACAACTCTCAAGTTAAATCAAAGGCTTCTATTATTTAGCCTTGGCAACTGGAATAATTACTCACCAGGTAGTTAACTGGAGAAGAACATTCAGAACATCTAAGACTGATGGAGCTCTCACCCCTAGACAGGAGGATGAGATCAGATGCATTTCAGCCTTAATAGAACTGTTTTTCAAGAAAAGTGGAGAGCTTCCTGGGGGAGGATCTTTGAGAGTGCTGGAGCCTGGGAGAGGGACGGTGTGTAGGTTCTGGCGCTGGGTGTGGAGGGGAAATGCATAAGGGAAGCTCTGCCCACACGTGAAAGCTATGCATTTATTTCAGGAGAAATACTGCCTCCTTTTAAAAAAGAACAGGCTATATTAAAAGGGAGAAAGGAGAACATTTTTTAGAAGGAGAGTTTGGAAATGGAAATTATGATGCAGAAATAAAAAATCCTCTGGAGAGACTAAGAAATAAAAAGGGCAGAGTTCAGAGTCACATTAATGTACTTGAAAAAGCTGAAGTTGAACAAGTTTTCCACATGAGAGAATGAAGGGGGGAAAAGGAAGATTGAAATGAAACAGAAAAGTTTAAGATGTGAATAAAAAGATGCAAGACACTCAGAACTCAGCTAATAAGAGTTAGAAAAAGTAGAGAACAGAAATAATGAGGAAGAGAAAATAATCAAAAAATTTTGATAGACTAGGATGTCCCTGGCTGGAGAAAATCATAAGTCCTTAGACTGAAAGGGCATTTTCAACATACTGAGTAGAAAGAAATATGATACATTCAGCATGAGGGTGATGAAAAACTTCCAAAACATTTCAGGAAAAGGAAAGCAAAAGAAACCATACACACACAAAAAGACACCCAACCTACAAGGAGCAAATAAACATCCAAGTATCAAAATTCACCCAGAAATAGACGCTGGAAGACAGCCGAGCCAATGACCACAGATGTAGAGCTCTGACGTTCTGGAAAACTTCAAGTGGAAAAGATGGTGAACTCAGAATTTTGTAGTCATTCACAATGAAAACAGAATTTCATAAATAAAGTATCAGTACAGAGTGAGAGCAAAGGAAAGATGCTACTACACAGGTTAGGAATCCTTCAGTGCACCCTGCATGGGATCTTTCCAGGTCTACAGAGATGTAACCAATGCGTAACGTTGCATGAGTCCAAGGTGTCCAACATGATGATGTGATATGTGTATGTATTGCAAAATGATCTCCATAGTAAGGCAACGTCCACCGCTTCATACAGTTACAAAGTGTCTCTTGTGCTAAGAACGTTTCAGATCTGACCTCTGGTTGCTCAGTCGCCAAGCTGTGTCTGACTGTCTGCCACCCCATGGACTGCAGCACGGCAGGCCTCCCTGTCCCTCACTGCCTCCCAGAGTTTGCCGGAGTTCGTGTCCATTGAATCAGTGATGCCATCCAACCATCTCATCCTCTTCAGTTCAGTCGCTCAGTCATGTCTGACTCTTTGCGACCCCATGAATTGCAGCACACCAGGCCTCCCTGTCCATCACCAACTCCTGGAGCTCACTCAAACTCATGTCCATCGAGTCAGTGATACCACCCAGCCATCTCATCCTCTGTTATCCCCTTCTCCTCCTGCCCCCAATCCCTCCCAACATCAGACTCTTTTCCAATGAGTCAACTCTTTGCATGCGGTGGCCAAAGTACTGGAGTTTCAGCTTTAGCATCAGTCCTTCCAATGAACACCCAGGACCAATCTCCTTTAGAATGGACTAGTTGGATCTCCTTGCAGTCCAAGGGACTCTCAAGAGTCTTCTCCAACACCACAGTTCAAAAGCATCAGTTCTTCTGCTGAGCTTTCTTCATAGTCCAACTCTCACATTCATACATGACCACTGGAAGAATCATAGCCTTGACTAGATGGACCTTTGTTGGCAAAGTAATGTCTCTGCTTTTGAATATGCTATCTAGGTTGGTCATAACTTTCCTTCCAAGTAGAAGTGTCTTTTAATTTCATGGCTGCAATCACAATCTGCAGTGATTTTGGAACCCAAAAAGATAAAGTCTAACACTGGTTCCACTGTTTCCCCATCTATTTCTATGAAGTGATGGGACCAGATGCCATGATCTTAGTTTTCTAAATGTTGAGCTATAAGCCAACTTTTTCACTCTCCACTTTCAGTTTCATCAAGAGGCTTTTTAGTTCTTTACTTTCTGCTGGGCTTGAAGAAGCACAAGCTGGAATCAAGATTGCCGGGAGAAATATCAATAACCTCATCCTCCTAGCAACTTTTAAGTATACATCAGAGTATTGTTAACTCTGTCGCCGTGCTGTGCAAGACGCCCTCAGAGTGAAGGCAGTTTGTGTAACACTTCTCACGCTGCAGCACAGGTCGGTTTTCAGCTGTGTCCTGCACGCCTCTGTCTTCGTGAGCTGTCTCCATCTGCTTGAGACAAGAGCAGGGTTTCGTCCGCCTTGGTGTGTGTGCGTCTTGCGTGTGTGCGCGCTCAGTCCCTCAGGCGTGTCTGACTCTGCAACCCCGTGGACTGCAGCCCACCAGGCTCCTCTGTCCATGGGGTTCTCCAGGCAAGAACACTGGAGTGGGTTCCCACTTCCTCCTCCAAGGGATCTTCCCGACCCAGGGACTGAACCTGCGCCTCCTGTATCTCCTGCATTGACAGGTGGGCTCTTCACCACTGAGTCCCTGGGAGACCCAGTGCATCTTACAAAGCCTGCTAGACAACTGTTCAGTATGGTTTAGTAAAGAAAACATGGGGAAAGGGAGATAAAGGAGAAGAAGCTGTTTCTACTTCAGGGATCAGTCCCATCGCAGGCACCTTGGACTCGCATCATGGAAACTGACAATATACTTCTGCAGGTCGGGTTTGTGAGAAAACTCCAAAACTCTCTGTTCCAGCCCAGTCTCTGCTGGGAGCAAACACAGGGCTGGAATGGCTGGCTACCAGCTCTATAAAAAAGCCAGGCTGCAGAAAGGAGTGGACACAGGGCGAGATGGAGGATGCCGGCGCACAAAGGTGAGGAGCCCACTCACGGGTGGGAGAGGCAGTCCACGGCTGTTGGCAGAGGGGCGTCTCACCTTAGGGGCCCCAGCGTGGAGCAGGCCCGGCGTGCGGCCCCGGTGGAAGGAGCCAGCATCCCACTGAGAGTCTGAGGCGGCGTGGAGACCACCAGCAGAGCGGCTGAGGGGCAGTGTGGCCTAAGCGCAGGCTCTCGGCAGCCTGGCGCTGAGCCTCCGTGGCCGGGGCCCAGCTGACCCGCCCCCGGGAGGGCAGGACACGGCGCGCCCGTCTCAGCGTTCCTGTGCTAAACCCGCCAGCGAGGCTTCCCTGAGGCCAAAGGATGACTATCCCGCTGCCGACGCAGGAGACAGGAGCTCGATCCCCGGTCCGGGAAAATTCCACGGAGCAACTCAGCCCGTGGGCCACAGGCACTGACGCCCACTCGGCCCAGGGCCCCTGCTCCCCAACCCAGAGCAGCCGCCTCAGTAAGAAGCCTCACTGCAACTGGAAAAAGCACGCAACAAAACCCAGCGCAACCAAAAATAAACGAATAAATATAACTATAAAAAGATAATCAAAATAAATTCAGTTCAGTCGCTCGGTCATGTCTGACTCTGCGACGCCATGAGCGGCAGCACGCCAGGCCTCCCTGTCCTTCAGCAACTCCCGGAATTTACTCTAACTCATGTCCATACTGTTGATGATGCCATCCACCCATCTCATCCTCTGCCATCCCCTTCTCCTCCCGCCTTCAATCTTTCCCAGCATCAGGGTCTTTTCCAATGAGTCAGCTCTTCACATCAGGTGGCCAAAGTACTGGAGTTTCAGCTTCAGCATCAGTCCTTCCAATGAATTAAACTAACAAATTTAACTTAATTAGTTAATCTAATTTAATTAAACTAACAAAAATAAATTAAGCTAACTTAAAAAAAGTCTCAGAGGCTCCCCACGGGTCTGAAGATCTAGGATTGTCCATGTTGCACAGCAGTCCCTGGGAGTCCCCAGGCCCACGGATTCGCAGGACTCCGGGGAGGAGACCAGGCTCCTCTGATCCTCAGCACAGCAGCTCCTCCCCGCCCGCGGACGCTGCTCAGGGTGTCTCCACTTGCACACCCGGCCCAGCCCTCCACCCTGGGCTTCCAACCCATTCAGTCCTCCTCCTTTCAAACGCTTCTTTCTCCCAGAGGTCTTCCCTGCAGCTCCAGGCCAGGTCTCCCTGGAGGGCACTGTCCAGAGCACACTTCCCCTCCCCGTGCCTGATGCCAGAGTAATTAGAGCTCTCTCTCCATAAGTTTAGCGCTTCCCATCTCCTCTGGGTTCTAGGCCTTCGAGGCTAAAGGCAAGTCTGTCTTTGTACCAAGCTCCTGGCAGCCAGGGTCCAGGATGTGCATTCTCAGTGGAAGCTACATCACCCCCAAAGGGGCAAAAGGGAGTTCCTTGAGGAAAGAAAACAATCTCACTCCTTTTCTGTATAAATCTTCTACATACAGAACAAAAAAGTATATTCCATGTATTTTGTGCTATTAAAATTTTACAGGGTGCAGGAAGGCAATTAGGAGAAAATGTCTATAAAGTTTCCTGGAGTGGATGATAATGAAGACAAAACGAGACAGGATAAAACGCTGATCCCCAGTCCTCAGGCCCTGAGTACTCGCTGCGGCGCTGCGCTCAGTCGTCTTTGGCTCTTTAAGACCCTTGGACTCTCTGAGACCCAGGCTCCTCTGCTTTCCCCATGGGCTTTCCCAGGCGAGAAGGAGACCCTGCTGACCCAGGGATCAAGCCCGCATCGCTTGCATTTCCTGTGTTGGCAGGCAGATTCTTTACCACTAACACCGCCTGGGGAGCCCTCTGTTGCAAATGTGTTGCCATATTTGTCTTAAATTCATATAAATTTAGATGGTGCTTTTAAGAAACAAACACCATAAACAGAGCAAAGAGGAACGGCACTCCCAAAGTGTGTGTAGACCGCTGCCGAGCTCAGGTTTGCAACTTCAGTCAGCGCACAGGCTGATATTTAAGGTAACTTTTCAGCCTGGAGGCTGACTTACCGGATGCCCACAATGCTCCATTCTCCTCACAAGATTTCTACACTTCACACTATTAATAAACATGATTGCAACAGGCACCATGACAGCAAGTGCGCCGTCAGAGAACTCATCTACTGACATGAAGATTTCCATCTAGTGAGCAGGGACCCTTGCCACCTGAGATAAAGCATATTTAGACAGAATAGGGTACAAGGTGGCTCAGTGATAAAAAAAAAATCCACTTGCCAATACAGGAGACACGGGTTCAGTCCCTGGATGGGGAAGTTCCCCTGGAGGAGGAAACAGCAACCTGCTCCAGTATTCTTGCCTGGAAAATCCCATGGACAGAGGAGCCTGGTGGGCTACAGTCCATGGGGTCACCAAGAGTCAGACACGACTGAGCACACACGCACACACGCACATGTTAAACACTCAGTATTATTATCGCTATTCTGTTTCTAACACTAGTGGTAGTTGCATTTCTAGCGGTATTATTCACCTACTCACTGTGATATCAGCACACCACGCCCAGCATTAAAGCAAGCACTGCATTAATACCTGACAGATGAAATACAGTTCTAGCCAAGGAAAGCCTTTCCCCTCCATCACGGTCCTTTCGCATTTTTTGGAACCAGAATCAGGTAAAAACGAAACATGCAGGCCCTTTATTCAACAATTTTTAAAACCATGTGCCACACCTGGGATAAAGTTTTAGCTTGTTTTCACTTGATTTCACTCCATACTAGATATGTTTATGATTCTAAAAATTAACACAGAACTTATTACCATATTATTTCATTTTTATCCAATGAGCCTATTTCTTCCCAGATCACAGCCCTTCCTATTTTGATGCCACAACTATTGCATTTCTAGCGGTATTATTCACCTACTCACTGTGATATCAGCACACCACGCCCAGCATTAAAGCAAGCACTGCATTAATACCTGACAGATGAAATACAGTTCTAGCCAAGGAAAGCCTTTCCCCTCCATCACGGTCCTTTCGCATTTTTTGGAACCAGAATCAGGTAAAAACGAAACATGCAGGCCCTTTATTCAACAATTTTTAAAACCATGTGCCACACCTGGGATAAAGTTTTAGCTTGTTTTCACTTGATTTCACTCCATACTAGATATGTTTATGATTCTAAAAATTAACACAGAACTTATTACCATATTATTTCATTTTTATCCAATGAGCCTATTTCTTCCCAGATCACAGCCCTTCCTATTTTGATGCCACAACTGACAGAGTCCACATCTGACCTGGAATAATCATTGCCACTTACTCACTCTGCGGCTGCCGTCATGCTTGCCACCAAATATTAATGAGAAGAGACGCAGGCCTGTGGCTGCCGCAGCGAGCACTGGGGATGGGAATCAATCTTGGAGCCAGCACTGGGGGGAGAGGACCCCACCCGGCGGCATGCCATGCCGACTACACTGAGGAAACTCGGTCCCTTTTCTTCAGACGTGACAAACGAGCCTCACGTGAAACATGTCTGTGGGATTTCAGCAGCTCGACACTGAGCACCCGGCTCTGAAAGGCGGTAATTATTCATCAGTGTTGAACACAATCTGGAGCCCTAGAAACAGACTGTCGTTTGAGGATCAGTGTCAGCATAAGAAACTCATGGATGTCAGAAGTCTGTGTGCACACAGCACGCATATGTACGGCCTCTTCTTACAGACGCGGGCGGCACTACCATGCGAGGGTCAGGCCGGGGAGCTGTGTGCGCCGGCCGCGCCCTCCCGGCCGCCGTCAGGGGAGTTGAGTCTGTATTCCTATCCTGTTGCTCTTGTTAGTCCCTAAGTCGTGTCTGACTGTTTCGCTATTCCATGCTTGCCAGGCTCCTCTGTCCACGTGATTTCTAAGGCAAGAATACTAGAGTGGGTAGCCATTCCCTTCTCCAGGGGATCTTCCCGACCCAGGGATCGAACCTGTGTCTCCTGCACTGGCAGGCGGGTTCTTTACTGCTGAGCCACTGGGGAAGCGCTTATGTGTATCACAGTGGGAAAATTGAGTTAAAAACAGGATAGCCATTCCTTGAGCCTTCACTGTGAGCCAAATGATCTATCAGTCTATCACATTTAATCCTTCCAAAAATCCTTGCTTTGTTCTTTACTCTCTAAGTCATGTCAGACTCTTTGCACCCCCATGGGCTGTAGCCAACCAGGCTCCATGGGATTCTCCAGGCAATAATACTGGAGTGGGTTGCCATTTCCTCCTCCAGGGGATCTTCCCCACCCAGGGACTGAAACCATGTCTCCTGTTTGGTGGGTGTGCAAGCAACCAACATGTGGAAAGATGATGGACTATGGCCTCAGATCCCAGACTTGGACCTGAATTTGTCTGTTTCAAAACTTATGGTTTTAACTCTATGACATAAATCACAGCAAGATCTTCTACAACCCACCTCATAGAGTAATGGAAATGAAAACAAAAATAAACTTGGGACCTAATTAAACTTAAAAGATTTTACACAGCAAAGGAAACTATAAACAAGGTGAAGATAACCCTCAGAATGGGCGAAAATCACAGCAAATGAAACAACTGACAAAGGAGTAATTTCCAAAACATACAAGCAGCTCATACAAGTCAATACTAGAAAAACAAACAACCCAATCAAAAGGTGGGGAAAAGACCTAAATAGACATTTCTCTAAAGCAGACATATGGATAGCTAACAAACAAATGAAGAGATGCTCAACATTGCTCATTATTAGAGAAATGCAAATCAGAACTACAACGAGGTATCACCTCACACCAGTCAGAATGACCATCATCAAAAAGTCTATTTTAAAAAAGTGCTGGAGAGGGTGTGGAAAAAGGGAACCCTCCTGCACTGTTGGTGGGAATGCAAATTGATACAGCTACTATGAAAGATGGTATGAAGACCATCCCCAAGAAAAAAGAATGGAAAAAAGCAAAATGACTGTCTGGGGAGGCATTACAAATAGCTGTGAAAAGAAGAGCGGCAAAAAGCAAAGGAGAAAAAGAAAGATATACCCATTTGAATGCAGAGTTGCAAAGACGAGCAAGGAGAGATAAGAAAGCCTTCCTCGGTGATCAGTGCAAAGAAACTGAGAAAAACAATAAAATGGAAAAGAGTAGAGATCTCCTCAAGAAAAGTAGAGATACCAAAGGAACATTTCATGCAAAGATGGGCTTGGTAAAGGACAGAAATGGTATGGACCTAACAGAAGCAGAAGATATTAAGAAGAGGTGGCAAGAATACACAGAAGAACTGTACAAAAAAGATCTTTATGACCCAGATAATCATGATGGTGTGATCACTCACCTAGAGCCAGACATCCTGGAATGTGAAGTCAAGTGGGCCTCAGAAAGCATCATTATGAACAAAGCTAGTGGAGGTGATGGAATTCCAGTTGAGCTATTTCAAATCCTGAAAGATGATGCTGTGAAAGTGCTGTACTCAATATGCCAGCAAATTTGGAAAACTCAGCAGTGGCCACAGGACTGGAAAAGGTCCATTTTCATTCCACCCTAAGAAAGGCAATGCCAAAGAATGCTCAAACTACCGCACAATTCCGCTCATCTCACATGCTAGCAAAGTAATGCTCAAAATTCTCCAAGCCAGGCTTCAGCAGTACATGAACTATGAACTTCCAGATGTTCAAGCTGGTTTTAGAAAAGGCAGAGGAACCAGAGATCAAATTGCCAACATCCACTGGATCATGGAAAAAGGAAGAGAGTTCCAGAAAAACATCTATTTCTGCTTTATTGACTATGACAAGGCCTTTGACGGTGTGGATCACAATAAACTGTGGAAAATTCTGAAAGAGATGGGAATACCAGACCACCTAACCTGCCTCTTGAGAAATCTGTATGCAGGTCAGGAAGCAACAGTTAGAACTGGACATGGAACAACAGACTGGTTCCAAATAGGAAAAGGAGTACATCAAGGCTGTATATTGTCACCTTGCTTATTTAACTTCTCTGCAGAGTACATCATGAGACACGCTGGGCTGGAGGAAGCACAAGCTGGAATCAAGATTGCCAAGAGAAATATCAATAAGCTCAGATATGCAGATGACACCACCCTTATTGCCTGTCCTGTAAACACCTCATCTTTAGTAACAGTCTGAAACAGTGGATTTGCGTCATCTTTAGTAATATCATCAGAAACAGTGTGAATTGGTTTCATCTTTGATATTTTAATATATTATTCAGTTCAGTCACTCAGTCATGTCCGACTCTTTGTGACTCCATGAATCGCAGTAAGCCAGGCCTCCCTGTCCATCACCAACTCCCGGAGTTCACTCAGATTCACACCCATCTAGTCAGTGATGCCATCCAGCCATGTCATCCTCGGTCGTCCCCTTCTCCTCCTGCCCCCAATCCCTCCCAGCATCAGGGTCTTTTCCAATGAGTCAACTCTTCGCATAAGGTGGCCAGAGTAGTGGAGCTTCAGTTTTAGCATCATTCCTTCCAAAGAAATCCCAGGTTGATCTCCTTCAGAATGGACTGGTTGGATCTCCTTGCAGTCCAAGGGACTCTCAAGAGTCTTCTCCAACACCACAGTTCAAAAGCATCAATTCTTTGGCACTCAGCTTCCTTCACAGTCCAACTCTCACATCCATACATGAACACTGGAAAAACCATAGCCTTGACTAGATGGACCTTTGTTGGCAAGGGAATGTGTCTGCTTTTTATATGCTGTCTAGGTTGGTCATAACTTTCCTTCCAAGGAACAAGTGTCTTAATTTCATGGCTGCAGTCACCATCTACAGTGATTTCAGAACCCAAGAAAATAAAAGATAAGCAGTGGGATTTGCTGTACGATGCAGGGAGCCCGAAATCTTTGCTCTGTGACACAGAGGGGTGGGATGTGGTAGGATGTTCTGGAAAGGAGGTTCAGGAGGGAGGGGGCATGTGTACACCTATGGCTGACTCATGCTGATGCATGGCAGAAACAGCATAATATTATAAAGCAATCATCCTCCAATGAAAAATGAAAAACAGAAGCCTGCCTTGAGTCCTCTATATCAGTGGTCCTCAGCCTTTTTGTCACCAAGGACTGGTTTCACAGAACTCAGTTTTTCCGCAGATGGAAGCAGGAGGGGGAAGGTTTCAGGCTGATTCGAGTGCGTGACATTTATTATGCATCTCATTTCTATTATTATTCCATCAGATCCACCTCAGATTATCAGGCATCAGATCCCAGAGATTGGGGACCGCTGCTCTAAATCCACCAGAAGAAAAAACCTCTATTACAAAGATTCAACCCTTCCATCTCTGCGCTTTGTTTTTGCCTGCGCATAGTTCTATTGTGTTTTTAAGCATACTCAATTTCAATGTGTTTACCTGCTTTTACTATTGAATAGGAAATTCTTTGTTAACAAAAACTGTGCTAGCCCCACCCTGTTCTTGGTGCCCAGCAAATAATTAATAGCATGGTGGAGTTTGCATTATTTTCCTCTTTGAGAACATTTTTCATCATCTTCCAACTTGACCAAATCCTAATTCCCTTTGAGGTGAAGTCGCTCAGTCGTGTCTGACTCTTTGCGACCCCGTGGACTGTAACCTACTAGGCTTCTCCATCCATGGGATTCTCCAGGCAAGAATACTGGAGTGGATTGCCATTTCCTTCTCCAGAGGATCTTCCCGACCCAGGGATCGAACCCGGGTCTCCCGCATTGGAGGCAGACGCTTTAACCTCTGAACCCTTTAGTTTACACTGGATAGTAACATATTTTTGTAAACATTCTAATGCATGCATACTTTTGTTTCCTGAATAAGCTTAGTATTCTGGAATTCTTGTGATCTTTGGTGCTTTTTTGACCATTTCCTCTAGCCTTCTCCATTTCACACTTTATCAGTTCTGTATCATTTGAATCTATATCTCCTCAAGGAGGTCAAGGACTATATCATATTTATCTCCTTCCTTCGTTCTAAAATGCCCTTGATAAGTATGTGTCAGATGAATGAGTGAATAAAACAAAAGAAGAAAACACAACTCTTTCTTTCCTGATATTACAGAGTTCTTTAAATGCAGACTCAGGACATAAACTTTCTTGTGTCTCCAACAGGGAGTAGTACCTTACAGATGCTCAATAAGTACCTACTGAATTATTAAGTGTTTTAACAGTCAATTTTTACATGAGTTGATTCCATATTACCTTATTTTACAGGAGGCAGAAAGTAAGTTATAGGGACTTGTCTAGAATTTCAAAAAGCTTCAGTGAGAAATTGTAGAGATCACAACTTTTGCTTCATGGCCAAGAATTTACTTCAAAGAAGTCACAGTCACTCGGTCTCTTTAAATTACATATAATCAGCTTCCCACTATATCTTACAATATTAATTCAATGTGTTATTCAGAGAAACTTATACTCCATCAACAAGTCCCAGCTGGTGATAATATTGTCAACATCAAGGCTGTCACCAAAAAGCCTGCCTACAGGAAATGGGAAACGGTTTCTTCCTCAACAAGACTTTGGGAAAAGATTCTAGTGTTGTAATTAAGGTACAGGTAACTAGAAAGTGAAACTGAAAGCGTTAGTCACTCAGTCCTGTCTCTTTGCACACCCAGGGAGTGTCTGACTCTTTGCACACCAGGCTCCTCTGTCCATGGAACTCTGAGGCAAGAATACTGGAGTGGGCTGCCATTCAATTCTCCAGGGGGCCTTCCTGACCCAGGGATGGAAACCATGTCTCTTAGTCCCCTGCATTGCAGGTGGGCCCTTTACCACTGAGGCTCCAGGGAAGCCCCAGGTAATTCTTGAGCACACTGAAGTCTGAGAAGCTCTGTCCTACGACATGTTTTATAGCACATACTAAGTTCCACAATAATAATTCTCATGATTTATTAACATTTTCTCTTTTCTTCCAATGGAAGTGAAAAATCAATAATCAATTGCTAGTAATCAAAAAGTTATGTGATTGAAATAACAGCCACGTATCCATCACCGACACTGCACGAGGCACTGAATCAGGGGTCAGAGACACCAATATCTGCAAGGGCAGTTCCTGCCTCTAGGGGTCCCAGAGGTCAGGGCAGGGTTCTTAACCTGGGACTCATGGATTGTCCACTCCCCAACAACCAGCAACCTGCCCCAAAATACACAGTGTATTTTCACTGTGTGTGTGAACAAGTGCAAAGTCTTCATGTGCACTTCAAGTCAAAGATCTGTAAGTCTTAGCCGATTTCCAGAGGTAACTAAAACTTACATCTTTAGTATCAGAAATAAAAATTAGACTTGGGTCACTAATGCTAACATGGAGGAAAATCACTCTAAAAATTGTACTTGAGTCTAATATAGTTATATCTACACACTATACAAGATAGAGATACACAAACATATGCATATACGTAACACATATATGTACGCATGTGTGAACACTTGGCTATGTCCTATTTCTCTTTAGCTATTAGTCCTTATGAATAACAACACAATAGTAATAATGGGGAGCTAATACTTACTGAAATTCTACTGAGTGCCAAATGTAATTTTGAGCCCTGAATTAACTTATTTAAGTTAATGACAATTAAGAATGATGTGACAATTAGAAGTATTTTTATTCTACAAATTAGCGAGCTGAGGCCGAAGTGGTAAGCAAATTGCTCTAGACCACCCAGCTAAAGTGTGAAGGCGCCAGGACTCAGTCGTGAACAGAGCGTAGACCCTCACCCAGTATCCAGCCTGTGAATAAACGGGAGAGGCGATCGCTCACAGTGAGGACGAGACTGAGCTGCTGATCAACCCAGGGAGGAAGAGAAACTATTCACAAGTGATGCCTACCCAGTTCCCCTCGCACTGTTACAAGCCTGACAGGCTCTTTAAATTTGTCACTACAATTTGCCAGACATATGTGCTTGAATTAAATATGTATTTGCCTGAGTGGGTAAGACAATTATATCTGCTGCTGCTAAGTCGCGTCAGTCATGTCCGACTCTGTGTGACCCCACAGACAGCAGCCCACCAGGTTTCCCCGTCCCTGGGATTCTCCAGGCAAGAACACTGGAGTGGGTTGCCATTTCCTTCTCCAATGCATGGAAGTGAAAAGTAAAAGAGAAGTTGCTCAGTCGTGTCCGACTCTTAGCGACCCCATGGACTGCAGCCTACCAGGCTCCTCTGTCCATGGGATTCTCCAGGCGAGAGTACTGGGGTGGGGTGCCATCGCCTCTCCTATATATATATTATATATACAGTGTTCATACATGCCTGAGAAAATGTTAATAAAACATGACAATTATTATTGTGGAACTTAGTATGTGCTGTACGCATGTATGAACACTTGGCTATACACACACACACACACACGCGCGCGCGCGCATGCATATTAGTGGTCTTAACCCAGAAATAAAATCGATTTCTCTTTCCGTTTCTTTTGCTGAACTTTTCGGCACATTCCAGGGTAACCAGGTTCCTCGTTCTAGCATGGTTCTCAACCACATGCATCAAAATTACTGGAGGGGCTTATTAATAATTCAAATATCTGAAACCCTCCTTGACCTACAGAAAAACTATCTTCAGGGTTAGGGCCCAAGTAACTACAACTTTTAATAAGCTTTGGGAATATATACTTTTAAACAAACCCCTGAGTGATTAAGTTTGGGAGTAAATGCTCTTTACTGACCCTTCGTAAGCGGCTGCAAATTACCTGGCTATCTTATTAAAGATAGCTTCAGGTTCAGACTAAACCTCAAGTTTGAGGAGGAAAGGAGCACCTTGGACTTGGGAGGCGCTGGTGGGGATGTTCTGTTTTGGTGGGTGTTTGATATGAAGCAAAGAAGGGGTCATTCATTCCAGGCAGGAGGACTGCTTTGAGCCTCTAAAAGCAGCGATCCCCTTGTGGTTCGCCAGCCTGGTTACTTGTTAGATAGAGCACAAAATGATCCTCTGAACGTTAGCATGTTGTCATTAAAGAATGATGACCACTTTCAAAGTACAAGAAATCCCGACATCCTATGAAGAGGTGATGGAAGAGGTGATATTTTATTCATCCCAAGGCTTCATTAACAATTCTTCTTTAAGGCAGCTGGGATTCTAGCATCTTATCCAAAGAGCTTTGACTGGTGTAGTAATTAGTTAAGCCTAAAACTCGTGAGGGTGTACTGGCAAGGGGCAGCCTTAGTGTGAAGCAAAGAAGCTCCTTCAATGGAAGCGTGCACACTGCCTTTTGCGACTGAAATGCGATTCCTAGAGGCATGCTGACAGGAGAAGCTGACCGTGTTGGGGGCCGGGGAGAAAGAGGGTACAGGAAAGCAACCTGGTCCCCTGAACGAGCCACCGGCGAGCCCAGTAATTGCATAGCAACACTCATTATGGCAACGGAAGAACAGCAAGAACTGCGATCCTCGCCACCATCCTCATCACGCCAGGGCAGCTTACAAGTGATAAAGTGAAAGTGAAATTTGTTCAGTTACGTCCGACTCTTTGCAACCCCCTGGTCTATACAGTCCATGGAATTCTCCAGGCCAGAATACTGGAGTGGGTAGCCCTTCCCTTCTCCAGGGGATCTTCCCAACCCAGGGATCGAAAACCCAGGTCTCCCACACTGCAGGAAGATTCTTTACCAGTTGAGCCACTTTATAAGTGATAAAAACCCACTCAAATTGCCTTAAGACTAAGAAAGGATAATTCATTGGCTTACATAACTTTTAAATGTGTAAGTGGATTGAGGAGCTTCAGCGAGTAAGGCGGTGTTTCTCTCTCTCCTCCTATCATTTTTATTTCTCTGTCTTGCTTCCTGGAACCGTGTCTGTCTTACGCAGACACTCTTCACATGAAGACCTGTATAGGAGCTCCATATGTTTGCAAATAGCATCCTCAGAGGAATTCCAATAATTACGGGAAATTTTCCCTTGGAAAGAAATACAGGGAACAGAAACACAGGGCTTAGGCCGGGTTGGAAACAGCGCCCGTACTCGTTAGAAAACCCTTTCATTCCTTTCGTGGGGCCTTTGGTACAGCACTCAGAAGGCTGATCCAGGAGCTGTAAATAATCAGCCCCAGGCAAAATCTACTCTGAACCAACCTCAGAAATGTTAAAGACAAAGACTTGAAAAGATCAAAGTATTTATAAGTCATTTAACTTAATTCCAGAACAGAGCTCAAGACTCTGAGGAATACAGAATTATGCAGCACTCAAAAAGATGAAAGCCATTTGATATCGCCGTTTTTCTCTTTTGAAAGTGAAAGTGAATGTGAACGTGTTAGTCGCTCGGTCATGTCCGACCCTATGCAGCCCCATGAACTGTAGCCCACCCGGCTCCTCTGTCCATGGGATTCTCCAGGCAGGAATTCTGGAGTGGGTAACCATTCCTTTCTCCAGGGGATTTTCCTGACCCAGAGATCAAATCCTGTCTTGCAATGAAGACAGATTCTTTCCCACTGAGCCACCAGGGAAGCCCTTTTTCTTCCTTAGTGGCAGGTAAAATGAACTGGTAATATTTTAATCAATGGTGTCTTAGAGGTGATGAAATATGGTTTAATTATAAGCGAGTCTTCTCTGACTTTTCGCATTTTCCAAATCATGCTGCTCCACTGAGTGTCTCACAACATCCAAAACACCACTGTTGTTTCAGTCCAGAGTTCTCCCTCTGTGTCTCATCAGCTCTGGAGCTGACCATGGCCCATGCATCGTGGCATGTCGGAAAGCTTAAACTCCTTTTTTTTTATTATTATTATTAACAACTTCAAAGCCTCAGTTCAGGTTTCCCTGGTGGCTCAGTGGGAAAGAATCTCCTGCTAATGCAGGAGACGTGTTCAATCCCTGGGTGGGGAAGATTCCCTGGAGAAGGAAATGGCATCCTGCCCCAGTATTCTTGCCTGTGAAATCCCATGGATGGAGGAGCTTGGTGGGCTACAGTCCATGGGGTCAAAAAAGTGTCAGACACGATTGAGCAAGAGAGCACACACACGACCTCAGCTCAGATGCCTGGATACATGTCTCACTAACAAAAGGAATGATGTATCGAGAGAAAGAGTTAACTGGAAACCCGACTGTAGAAAAGTTAATTTAGAAGGAAAGTGAGTGGAGAGACGTCACCGTGTGACCAGAGCCCCAGTCCTGCAGATTCAGCAGGTGGCCTGGGTCTCCCCTATTGAAAACAGTCAGTCCCTAGGTGTGATCGCTGAGAAGGCGATGGCACCCACTCCAGTGCTCTTGCCTGGAAAATCTCATGGACGGAGGAGCCTGGTGGGCTGCAGTCCATGGGGTCGCTAAGAGGGGGACACGACTGAGCAACTTCACTTTCACTTTTCACTTCCATGCATTGGAGAAGGAAATGGCAACCCACTCCAGTGTTCTTGCCTGGAGAATCCCAGGGACAGTGGAGCCTGGTAGGCTGCTATCTCTGGGGTCACACAGAGTCAGACACGACTGAAGCAACTTAGCAGCAGGTGTGATCTACAGACAGCTTCCCAAGGGGCCTTTCAAAAAATAGCAATAATAATATAGTAAGTCTCCTTTCTACCAATTTCATACAAGAGTGGGTTGAAGCCCTTCCAATTTGTGTATTTGTGTAGTGTGTGTATGCGTATGTGAGAGAAAAACACTTCACTTCTTAAGATATGCTGACAACCGTCCATTTCTTTTTTTAAAAAAATCTATGTATAGACTATTCTCTCCATCCCCTTCCTTCAGTATTTTTTAATTGATTTATCACTTCAGTGCCATAAAGTGATAAAAAGCTAAGCTGAGAACAATCAGTTAAAACCCAGACATTTTCTTGGTGACAGTGTGCCTGTTTCAAGCACTCTCTTTTAATATTCCACCCAGAATTACATCCCTGAATATTGCAGGATGAAGTGACTAGTTAGCAGCTAATGGGTTTGGGGAGGGGCTGGGAGTGGCCAGGATGCCTTGCCCATACAGCTCAAGTTCAGGAAACAACTGAGGATAGGGTAGGTTCCTCAGATATAAACACTTATTACGGGCTTGATAACACACGAAGGACAAACCTATTGAGAAACATGCCTCCTGTCAAAGATAAAGAACAGCTTGGGGCTCGTCAGGTGAAGCTGTTGCTTTTGATGGAGCAAATTTTGTGCTTCCTAGAAACTCTCTGCAATAGATAATGCTTACCTGGCATCTCACCAAGTCCACCCTATGACAGGAAAATTTGATCCCCTTTTCCTCCAAATTATGGAGCAGACTGGCAGGAATTTAAGTTTGCTTCTCCCAGAAAATGGTTTGCAAGATTAGAATCTAGTTGTCCATATAGTATGGTTCTTTCCAGGCTGCACTGACATTTAGAAATAATTAAGATCACAAGTATATTCTTCTTTAAAAAAGTTGTATAGTACTTTCTATGTGCTAACACTCATTTAGCCACTTTATAAAGGTTTGATCCTGTGGGACTGATCTTGTTATTATCTCCATTTTACTGATGAGAAAACTGAGCTGTGAAAGATGGATTATTTTACAGCCAGACTAAGAAACTTCTGTGCTTCTTTTCTGGGGCTTCCGGATGTCCAGCTGTGACTGCTGGCTGAAACAAAGGCTGTGGGCTTCATGATGTGCTAGATAAAGTCATGAAATCCAGCAGCCGCTCCTTGAGGCAGTTCCTCCACTGATGCTACGACTGACCTCGACAATTAGGTCAGTTTGGCTAAAACCTGGGAACTTCTGCCTTGAGCTTTGCTGAAGCCAAGACTTGTGTAGGAATCACGATTTTTTTGGGAGAGAAAGAGCAGTGGTCCCGAGTGAACGAGGACCCCAAGGAGCCCATCCCTGGATGCCTCCTGGAGCCCCAGTGCTCAGCTCCACTCTCTTTCTCTTCCTGCGTTGTGTCACATGCTTTTGAGCAAAAGCTTCATGGGAGAGACTTCCCAGGTGGTCCAGTGGCTACGACTCCGAGTTCCCGGTGCAGAAGGCCCAGGTTTGATCCCTGCTCAGGCTTCCCTGGAGGCTCAGACAGTAAAGAATCTGCCTGCAATGCAGGAGATCCCGGCTTGATCCCTGGGTGGGGAAGATCCCCTGGAGAAGGGAAAGGCTGCCCACTCCAGTGTTCTTGCAGGCAGAATCCCATGCACAGAGAAGCCTGGCAAGCTCCTGTCCATGGAGTTGTAAAGAGTCAGACGTGACTGAGAGCCTAAAACTTTGTTTTTCACCCAAAAAGAAGAGAACAGAGACCCCTCTCTCTCTCTCCACTCTGTGAGCACACAGAAAGGGGGCCACTGCCTTCAAACAAGGAAGTGGCTTCTCCCCAGACACCCAACAAGCTGGAACCTTGATCTTGGACTTCCAGCTTCCAGAAGTGTGAGAAATAAATGACTGTTATTTAAGCCACCCAGGCGGCGGTGTTCTGTTGTAACGCGGGTGTGTGCTCAGCCGTGTCCCACTCTTTGCGACCCCATGGACTGCAGCCCCCCAGGCGCCTCTGTCCATGGGATTCTCCAGGCAGGAGAACTGGAGTGGGCTGCTGTTTCTGTTATAATAGCCCAGACTGAACAGTACAATGACTCGCACCCCCGCACCCTCCAGGGCTGGTAAGAGGACCCAGCAAAGACCTAAAGAGCTTGATAGCTCATCATTACCGGCTCCAGGAGCCCCCGCCTGAGAAGGAAGTCAGCGCGAGAAAACAGAAGGAGGGACTGAGGGAGGGGGTCCCGCGAGGCCGGGTCCAATCATCTAACCGAGGGCCGATGCAGCCGCGAGGCCGGGTCCAATCATCTAACCGAGGGTCGGTGCGCCGGGAGGCCGGGTCCAATCATCTGACGGAGGGCTGATGCTCCGTCTTTGCTCAGTCCTCTCTGAGTTGGACTTTTGTCAGATACACTGAAAAAGTTCTGACAAAACAGCTGGGCTCATTCCTTTAGGATTTCTGGGGACTCTGCAGCCCATCCTCGCTTCCCTGGAGTCATGCCCACCCTCCCCATACCACCCTTATCCCATTTTGACGTGATAAAAGTGTCGGTTCACTAATAGGACCCTGTTTTCAGTCTTTAAATGTTTGCTTCCTGACCAATGGGGCTTTTGGCTTTTTTTTTTTTTCTTTTTTAATGCTCAAGAGTTCTTTATATTATAATCTCTCCATTATTCTAGACAAATCTCAACCAAGCTAAAGTTTTCCAAAACTTTTAATTAAACTTCATGAACTACTTCTTTGGAGAGCTTTAAGCAGCCACCATGGTCAAATATTTTATGATCTTTTCCAGACGTGATCTTTTCCAGGGGAAAAGAAGATGAGAGGCGCTGTAAACAAACAGTCGCCCATGGCACTCGACTTGGGAGATGAGACTGTCAAGGGAGAAATAGTACATATAAAAGTAAAAAACGACCTGCATGCCAGCCCAAGGGTGTTTGTGTTAAACTTAGAGTGGAGATTTGGAAAAGCTCAACAAAAGCTTTAAATGAAGAAGAGATGCTACCATGTCCAAGAGGTTTTCTCTGGAGACAGGCTTGTTTTGCATGAAAGGAGAGTTCCTGCACGTGGGTGACCCTGAGAAAGCCGCCAAGAATCTTAGCTCATTATTTGATTCCCTCCATGGGAGCAAAGTCCAGACTACCTCAGGAGGTGCCTCGCTATGAGAAACCTCAAGATACAGCATAACAATGATAACTGGCATTACCCCATCATCACAGGGCACTCTTGCCCACTTAGAACGTGGCAGAAACTGGGCTAAACACTTTGCACTTTAGTCTCACAAAAATTTGCGGGGGTGAGTAATATTAGCATCTCCATTTCACATATTTTAAGGCAGGTTGCAGTATGATGGTTGTTAGTCTGCGCTTGAGTCAAGATTTAACCTAAGTCTCTGACTTCAAAGTCCCTTTTGAGGGCAGACGAGTCATTCATACATTGAATGTATAGTGTGAGGCTGTTTCCTAACTCAAACCATCACCTTTTACATACACCACGTACGTGTCTCACACATGCCAACATGTGCATACACTGCCCTGCTGTAAGAGCTCCGGTTTTCTTTATTCACATTCCTACCACTTAGAGTTAGAAGGAGACCCAGACATAGCCCAAGGGTAAGTCATGATCTGAATCAGTTAAGGCAATCTCATCCTCTTTCTTTGATTGGCTTGGAAAGCGTCTATAAACCAATTCTGTCAAATGAGATACAGGGAAAATCCATTGCCAGGGTTTCATAAAGTGTTTCTTAGCTCTTAGAAAAAGGAGGTTCAAGAATAGATAGGATTTGTTCTTTTCATTCCTTTTTTCTGCTCTTGAACAATGAGGTGTTTAGGAGCCCCTGCAGCTATTTTGTGATCATGAGGGAAGTGAGACAGCACGCCAAGGATGACAAGGCAGAAAGTCAGAAAGGAACTGAATTTTTAACAGCATCATTGAACTTCTTAGCTGGCCAAGCAGAAGCTGCCTCAACTTGAGATTTAGTATTCGAAAAATAAGGCTCTTTATTGAATCACTGTGACTTGAGTCTGGTACAACTTGGAGTGAGAGACTTTTAAAGATACTCTAATACTTTATAGTACACTTGCAAGGATTCTAGTAAATGAAACATCTGTTGATTTATATTCTCTGCCCTCTTCTCACTTTTGACTCTTCCTCTTCTCGGGCTGGGCTTCCCGCACACATGTCCTCAGGCCTATTATTCACTAGAATCAATTTTCCCTCACAAAAATAAGCTAATACATGATTTGTGATATCACATATACATATATGTAATGATGATACTATATTACGTGTAATAATATAAATGGGTGCACCCCCCATCTTGCTGGACTCCTTATCCCTGCAATGGCATTGAGGAAGGAAGCAACAAGGTGAGGAACCGCAAGCAGCAAGGACTTTTGAGTGACCTTTAGGACCTCTGGGTGACCTCTAGCAGTCTGTCCAAGAAAGTGAAGCCTTTGGTGCCACAGAGGCAAGTAAAGGAGTCCTACCAACGGTGTGAGTTTGGAATAGATTCTTCCATAGTCGAGCTTTCAGATGAGTCCTCAGCCCTATTGGCATCTTAAATACAGCTTTACAGGGGACCCAGCTGGGACTCCTCACCCACAGAAACTGTGGGAAAATGCATATGTGTTGTTATCTACCATTACTCTTGTTTTTCTGAAACAATAGAAATGAGAGATTTGAGCACTTGAAAAACCTTAAAAGTAAGCTCCTGCTTAAATTTTGCATTCTAGGCACCTTGCCTGCCTCAGCCTAGTTTAGACTTTAAGTAACATGTTTCCAGCTATGGAGTTTCTGAGAAGGAGTTCATAGAACTGAATCATAGCTTGCCTATTCTGTTCAATTAAGCTGACACTGGTTTCTACCTGCCCTCCCCCCCAATAAAGGGTTAGGGCTTCCCCAATGGCTCAGAGGTTACAGTTCACCTGCAGTGCAGAAGTTTGCTGCAGAAGCAGGTTCCATCCCTGGGTTGGGAAGATTCCCTGGAGGAGGGCGTGGCAAGTCTTGCCTGGAGAATCCCATGGACAGAGGAGCCTGGTGGGCTACAGTCCATGGGGTCACAAAGAGCCAGACACTGAACTGACTTAGCACTCATGCATACAGTGTTAAACACAGAGCAATTAAGAATAGTCCATGCTTTGTAATGTTAACTAATTATGCTTTATTAAAAGCACAATTCTTTAAAATACCAGTAATTCCTCAGTTTTTCTATATTCATTTTCCCAACCCCCCGTATACACAGCCTAAGAAAGTGCCTATATTGTATATCTTACCTCCGTCATGGCAAACCCAGAGCTCAAGGAAAGAGTTAGGCAGCAGTGGTCAGGATTTCTAAGGTGGTTCTTTTTTTTTTTTTAATGTTTCCAGGTGGCTCAGTGAGTAAAGACTCTCCTGCAATACAGGAGACATGGGTTTGATCCCTGCATCAGGAAGATCCCCTGGAGAAGGAAATGGCAACCCACTCCAGGATTTTTGCCTGGAGAATCCTATGGACAGAGGAGCCAATCCATGGGGTCCCAAGAGTCAGACACAACTCAGCAACTAAACCACCACCACCACATGTCCCTTACCTGAAAAATGGGGAGAGTAATAAGACCCTCCACATGGTTAGCCTTTAAAATTAACACCAGTAAAGTTCTTAACACAGAACTTGGAACAGAATATGCAGTCAATAAATAAATACTGATAGAAAACATTTAATAAACATTGATCCTCTGTTGGATACAGAACCAAAACCTAATTAACTTTAGTCCATCGAACTTTTATACAAACATGTAGTTGTATTACAGCCATCTTATAGATGGGAACTCTGATCCCGAGAGAGAGCAAGCCCCTTGCCCAGGTTCCACAGGTGGTGATAAATGGTTCAAGATGGGAACTCTGATCCCTACAGAGAGCAAGCCCCTTGCCCAGGTTCCACAGGTGATAAATGGTTCAAGAGGAAGCAGCCCAATATCAGGGTGGCCCTCGCCACGCTCCCCGCCCGTCCCCACTGCCCACTGTTAACTGCTGCTCTTTAGCCGAAAATGGTTTTCTTCCCTCCGTCGCTCCCTCGCGCCTTCCTTCACAATGGGCCTGTCTGCCCCCATTCGCTGACCTGTATTACTGGGTGATGATACACACAGGATCCCTGGAGAAGGAGATGGCAGCCCGCTCCCGTCTTCTTGCCTGGAGAATGTCACGGACAGAGAAGCCTGGCAGGATACTGTCCATGGGGTCACACAGAGTCGGACATGACTGAAGCGACTCAGCGCACGCACACGCACGGACGCACGCACGCGCACGGACGCACGCACACGCACGGACGCACGCACGCGCACGGACGCACGCACGCGCACGCACGAGATGCGTCTCGGATGCTCTTGAGACAGCGCTTTACTGGAAGTGACGCTCGGCTGCCTGCTTGTGCGCCTCGCTCCCTCGCGTCTGACCCTGTGCGCCCCGCGGACCGCAGCCCACCAGGCTCCTCTGTCCGTTGGTTTTTCCAGACAAGGACACTGGAGGCGGTTGCCATTTTCTTCCCTCCCGACCCAGGGGTTGAACCTGAGTCTCTTGCCTCTCCCGCTTTGGCGGGCAGATTCTTTACCACTAGCCACCTGGGAAGCCCTGAAATTCCTTTAGCTTTTCTAGAATTCCTCTTCTTTCTAAAGGGAGAGATTTGGGCTTTTCAATTCTAGTCACTGTCCATCTCATCGGATACGCTTTTCAAAATGGAAGTTAAAAATATCGAAATGGAAGCTTCTGGACTCATGGGGTATTCCAGTGGAGAGGCCGTCGCCTCTCCTTGTGACAAATGGCCGACTCCCTTGGTCAGACGCCCTCCTCTCCACACACAACCGCCCGCTCTAAGGCCCTGACAGAGCAGAAGGAGGAACGCCTGCCTCTCACCCCAGCCTGTGTTAGCCTTTGAATAAACAGACTGCTCCCAAGTGAACTCAACTCTGAAGAAAAACTGCGCGTCACTGAAGTCAGACAAAAATACAGCGACTGTGAAAGAGACAGAGTCTGGTCCAGACGAATCTATAAATAGTCGGGAGTTTCATATATATATGTGTATATATCAGAAATCTGTCTTCCTACTGCTCTGGCCCACCGAGGTGGGAAGTTGATTCGCTGGCTCTGGAAAAGCACATTGTGTCTGTCCTCCATAATCCATTGGCAATCTTAATTGATTGTTGCACTGCCTGTCTCTGGTTGGATGTATAATCACAACCTCAATTCTATAAAGCATTTTCTGCTGCAGGACGATGAGAGAAACAGTCTACAGGTGTTGCATTGAAGAGCTTCATTAAATTTTCTATCCAGCTCGCCCTCAAACTAATTCAGTGGCTTATTAATTTTCTAAACCGAGATGTTGCTCATTAAAGGGAGGACATTCAGGAATTAAATTCCAAGGATCCTACAGAATGGAACTGAATTCTTTTCCTACAAAAATAAGTTCATAATTGGCAAGAAACATTTGCAGCTTGCTTCCTCATCACCCATTCCCCCTTTTTCCAGCTACCCATGGATGCTGAAAGACATCTTTCCACCTTCCCTTCTCAGCAGACATGATCAGAGAACAGCTCTGTTCTCAGAGGACAGTGAAAGAAGAGAGTGGAAAAGCTGGCTTAAAACTCAACATTCAAAAAGCTAAGTTCACGGCATCTGATTCCATCACTTCATGGCAAATACGTGGGGAGAAAATGGAAATAGTGACAGATTTTATTTTCTTGGGCTCTAAAATCACTGCAGATGGTGAATGCAACCATGAAATTAAAATATGCTTGCTTCTTGAAAGAAAAGCTATGACCAACCTAGACAGAATATTAAAAAAGCAGAGACATTATTTTGCCAACAAAGGTCCATCTAGTCAAAGCTGCGGTTTTTCCAATAGTCGTGTATGGATGTGAAAGTTGGACTATAAGGAAGGTTGAGGGCAGAAGAATCGATGCTTTTGAACTGTGGTGTTGGAGAAGACTCTTAGAGTCTCTTGGACTGCAAGAAGATCCAACCAGTTCATCCTAAAGGAAATCAGTCCTGAATATTCATTGGAAGCACTGATGCTGAAGCTGAAGCTCCAATACTTTGACCACCTGATGTGAAGAGCCAACTCACTGGAAAAGACTGATGCTGGGAAAGATTGAGGGCAGGAGGAGAAGGGAGAGATGGAGAATTGAGTCCATCACCAACTCAATGGACATGAGTTTGCTGGAACGCCAAGAGTTAGTGAAGGACAGGGAAGTCTGGCAAGCTGCAATCCATGGGGTCACAAAGAGTCGAACATAACTTAGTGACTGAGCAGAACAACAGCCCTAGGAATGAACCAATCAGCTGAAAAACCCAGCCTGAGCACGTTCAGGGATGGGCATGTTATCCAAGCTGGAGTCATCAACATGAACAGATGGGCTTTCAACAGAAATACTGGAGAGAAAGAGAGATTCTCTCTTTCTCACTGGGTTTGACCTTGGAAGAATTAGCCTCAGATTGTCCTGGCAGCCATGTTGCAAACATAAAAGGCAAAGTTCAGGGATGGACTCAACAGAGAAGATACAGAATTGAATGATGGAGAAACAGAAGCAGTAACGGAACAGAAACAGCTTCAGTCTCTGCTCTGGGCCTGACCTGCCATGACCTTCTGCTCAACTGTGTGAGCCAGGACTGACTTCTGCTCAAGACAAAGAGGAATAGGTGTTTAGACATGGCACTGAAGGGAAGCTAAAAGATATGTTCCTAATCATTGTTAAATAAATATGAATAATTACCATGTTCATTTTGATTAAAACAAGCAAAGCAAGGCCCCAACACACATCTGGTAGGCATGACTGGAAGCATTTCATGTGGTTCAGTTCAGTTCAGTTCAGTCACTCCATCATGTCTGACTCTTCGAGACCCCGTGGACTGCAGCACGCCAGGCCTCCCTGTCCATCACCAACTCCCAGAGTTTACTCAAACTCATGTCTGTTGAGTCAGTGATGCCATCCAACCTCTTCATCCTCTGTCGTCCTCTTCTCCTGCCCTCAATCTTTCCCAGCATCAGGGTCTTTTCCAATGAGTCAGCTCTTTGCATCAGGTGGCCAAAGCACTGGAGTTTCAGCTTCAGGATAAGTCTTTCCAATGAATACTCAGAACTGATTACCTTTAGGGTGGACTGGTCGGATCTCTTTGCAGGCCAAGGGACTCTCAAGAGTCTTCTCCAACACCACAATTCAAAAGCATCAATTTTGGGGTGCTCAGCTTGCTTTATAGTCCAGCTCTCACATCCATACATTTCACGTGGTAGTCTCCTGTAAATTCTGTTTCATCCATCCAATGCATATGGCCACATAGATCATGAACTAAGTGCTTGGTCTATGCAGCCAGACTGGCTGGATTCAAACCCTGCTTCACTTTCCCTCCAGCTGCATGAAACTGGGAAGCCCCCTCATCTGCCAGTGTTCCAGTCTCCCCATCTATAATAATAACATATTCCTCCTAGGGGCATTATAAGGCTATAATAGGTAATTTATGAGAAGCCGTAGAACTGTGTCTGGCATGCTCTCAATATAAATGAATAAAATGTCAGTCCTAAAATCTCTATCACCTGAGAGTTGTCATAGTTATAATAAATGTCCTGGATAAGTTGGCATGAATACATGTCAAGCATGGATATCAATTTCTAAGTGTTTGAAGTGCACTCCCTCTTTAGTGCCACAGCCCCTCTGCTTGGGACCCACTGCCATCTTGCTGGCCACAGCCCCCCTTCCTGAATGTGCATCTGAAAGGAGCACGTTGCAATGACTGTCCTGCTCCTCTCCATCCCGTCCCAGGCAAGTCAACACTGAAAGGCGCTTGCACACTGACCCACAGGCATGTGAAAATAGCTGGCTATTTTATATGTGTGCGTCTCCATCTGTTTAGAAACAGAGAAAATGCCCTCATGCTGAAGAGCAGTGGAGGACAGTGGTGTCTGAGGGGCTTGAAACAGGTTCAGGGAGCAGCTGTTATGTGACAGAGGGGAGTTTCCAGAGCAAACACGTAACTCTCCTTACCTGGTCACCTCTGTGAAGGGCCTACTGGGATTATGATCTCAGAAGAAATGTTTCTAGTTAAGGGTCTCAGTTGTGTCCAACTCTTTGCCACCCCATGGACCATAGCCTCCAGGCTCCTCTGTCCATGGGATTCTCCAGGCAAGAATTCTGGAGTGGGTTGCCATGCCCTTCTCCAGGGGATCTTCTCTACGTAGGGATCGAACCTGGGTCTCTTGCATTGCAGGCGGATTCTTTACCAGCTGGGCCAGCAAGGAAGCCTAGAAAGGTCTCAATAGGTGTGCACAGATGCGAAGTTACTCAGTTGTGTCCGACTCTTTGCAACCCCATAGACTGTACCCACCAGACTCCTCTGGCCGTGAGATTTCCCAGGCAAGAATACTGGAGTGGCTGGCCATTTCCTCCTCTAGGAGATCTTTCGACCCAGGGATTGAGGCCATGCCTCTTGCATCTCCTGCACTGGCAGATGAATTCTTTACGTCTGTGCCGCCTGGAAGCCCCTCGATAGGCATACCCTTTCATTAGTCACTTTATACCACGAATGTCTGTTAACATCTCTTTGAGTGGCAGACAATCTGATAGAGGGTGGAAATACAAAAGCTGATATGTAAGTCTCTATCATGAAGCTGTTCCCAGTTTAGTGGGAGTGACACCACCAAAATAATGCAAAAGCAATGCGATGATTTATTTCAGTAGAAATACTCTAATTCTCACCCAAGAGCTGTGTTAAACGCTGGTGATACAAAGACGAATATTCACATAAATCTTGTCCTTGAAGAACCCGTAGCGTACGCTTGTGGCACATGTAATACTGGAAAACCAAATGTAGCATATCATTGCAGCACAAAGGGAAGGAATCATTAACGGTGCCTCTGAAGAGCAGCTCCGTTTAAGAATACCGAATTCTGTAACAGGTTTCAATAAGTGCTCCCTGGGGCCAGGTGGTTGGGGAAGATTTTAGGTGTTCTTGGACTAATAGAAGGGCTTCCCAGGTGGTGCTGGTGGTAAAGACCCTGCCTGCCAATGCAGAAGACGTGGGACACAGGTTTGATCCTTGGGTTGGGAAGATCTTCTGGAGGAGGGCATGCAACCCACTAGAATATTCTTGCCTGGACAGTCCCATGGACAGAGGAGCCTGGTGGGCTACAGTCCATAGGGTCACAAAGAGTCAAACACGAGTGAAGCAACAGTGTGCACCCGTGGACTAATAGAAAATAGAATTGAGATGGGCTCCCCAGTGTTGAGCATGGGACTTAATAAATAATTCTGAGCTTAGCGGGAGGAGCACAGCTGTATTTCCTCTCTCCCTGTGAGTGCAAATGTTGTTGCCTGAGACACCATCATTAAGCCAGTTGGTGAGAAAGCACACTCATGAAGATGTCAGCTTTTCTCCAAAGAAGGTAGCCCCAGTGAGTGGAGGAGCAAAACCACAAGACTTCTTCTAGGGGCTAGTATGGCCACAGGCTGAAAGCTACATGCAATCTAAGAATTTGATAGAGTGTAAACTCCTTAAACAAATGAAAGGTTTACCACAAGATAGGGTTATGTGTTTGCAGGGTAGGGCTTGCCCTCCTTATAAATCAGGGAGCAAAAAGGAACCTCCCTGTACTTCCCTGGTGGGCCAGTGGGTAAGGGTCCAAGGCAGGGGACACAGGTTCGATCCCTGAATTGGGAAGATCCCACACACCGCAGGGCAACTAAAGCCCACAGGGGCCGCTGCGGAGCCCAGGTGCTGTGAATGCTGAGGCCTGTGGGCCTGGAGCCTGCTCTGCAACGAGAGAAGTTGCCCCAGTGAGAAGGCCGAGCAGCACAGCAGAAAGTAGTCCCCACTACCTGCAATCAGAGACAGCCCCCGCACAGCAGTGAGGACCCAGGGCAGTCAAAAACAAGTGAACTGATTAACGAGAAAAAATAGCTCCCTCAGAAGATAAGCTCCATGAGAGAGAACAGTGGTGGAGTCTGTATACCTGACTCTTATCAACCAGATGGCTGGCCTAAGCCAGTATGTAATAAATAGCCCTGATTTTTAGTCTAAATCATTGATGATTCACAGACTGTACATTCCAGAGTCAATGGGGGGAAATAATCTTTCCTATGTCATGAGGGAAATACGGTTTGATACGGCCTTCATAGAGGACAGGTGGCAATACGCCCTGAGAGCTCTGAGTGAGAGCTTCCTCCTCCCATCGCCTTCATGTTAGAGTCCCTCTCCTAGCTGACGCGCTGCACGGCGCCCAGCACGTGACGGGCACACTTCCCTTTAAGCCTCACCGCACCCTTACTGCTAGGTCATCACACTGACCCCAGGCTCATGGCAGGGACGCGTTCGCGGAGGCATATGCCCAATTACTCAACAGGCAGGTGGCAGAACCCAAATTCTCACAGCCATTTCTGATTCCAGAGCCTAGCCAAGGTAAATGGTGTCTTAACAGACAATGTAATCTGTGTGTGTGTGTGTGCATGCACACATGTGTGTGGATTTTTTTAATCGTGTAGACTGTTTCTCCTAATTATAATGAGCAGAAGAAATAACTGTGTTCAAAATTTAGTCAACATGTGAGGTTTTATTTGTTTAACATTTTTGCCTTTTCCCTTCTTGCTTGTGCTAAAACTGTATAACTTGTGCCTGTGGTTCACGTTTCTCTGCAAAAGTGTCATTTCCCTACTCAACAGTTTGGAGAATATTTTAGATTTCCTTTTAATTGGAGAATAATAGCTTTACAATGTTGTGTTGGTTTCTGCCACACAGCAGCATGACTCAGCCCTGCTGTACCCACTCCCCCACCTTCCCCCTCCCCTGCAGTGTCCCCTGCAGTGTCCCCTGCAGTGTCCCCGAGCCAGAGCTCCCTGAGCCAGCCACACAGCAGCACCCCCGCCCCCGACCCGGCTGTCCCTCTCGCCCGTGGTGATGCGCGCTCTGAAGCAACGGACGGCCTGACACTGAAGGCCAGGGGGCGCATCTGCTGGAATCGTCGGAGCTCCACGTTCCGGAGCGCGGCCGGCCGCTTCGGCCCTCGGATCACCACGCACCGCGGTCTAGAATGAGCGTCTTCCGTAGCCAGCGACTCCTCTCATTTCTTCTCCTGTCCGCTGCTGCAGACCCCCTCCCCTCTTTCAGTTAAATGGGCCACTGGGTGAATTGACTTCCAGCGAACTAGCCCATGCTTTCTACTCTGAGGCCACCGAGAGAAAACATATCCTTCCTGCGCTTTGTAGAACAACTGACTCCCTTCAACTCAATCACATTTTAGATTAGACGCTGCGACTGGTTAAGTGATTTACGGTATGGTAATACAATGTAAATACAGAGCAAATCGAACTGATATCGCGCACAAAGTTACGAATCTGGCAAGACATTTTAAATATATTGAATGAATAAATATATTCAGGTTACAAAAAGGATAAAATATATTACACCATTTCAAAGAGAACATTTTAATTGCGTTTATGTGTGTAACGATATACATCACAATTTCAATAGCATTATTTTCTGCACTGTGGTATTATAGTAGTTTTTTTAACCTATAAAAATATAAAATACATACAATTGCACATATAAGTAAATGCTGAAAGAAAATTCAGAATGCTTTTCTATATTATCTAATTATTCTAAAATAAATATAGGCTGTAATTCCACAGAGCAGAGATTTTTGGCCATTTTAATCACTGTTTGTATCCTAGTCTCTCCAGCGGCCCCTGAAATGTAGTAGGTTCTTAATATATATTTTTGAGTGACTAAAAGGTCATTCTTTTGTAAAAATACTTCAAAACAAGATAGACTTTTTAAAATTAAATGATGCAGAGAGAATCATCTGTAAAGTAAAAAAAAATAATTGAATATTTACACATCATGTTTACGTGTGTGTTAAGTCATTTCAGTCATGTCCGACTCTTTTCAACCTTATGGACTCTAGCCTGCCAGGCTCCTCAGTGCATGGGATTCTCCAGGCAAGAATACTGCAGTGGGTTGCCGTGCCCTCCTCCAGGGGGTCTTCCCAACCCAGGGGTTGAACTCCAGCCTCTTATGTCTCCTGCACTGGCAGGCAAGTGCCACCAGTGCCACCTGGGAAGGCCATCGGCGCCATATCATACACCAAGACTAAACTGCAACTAGACACAAGGATCGGATATGAAATAAAAGTCTCCTGTCCACCTCCATTCCATTTCTGATACAACTAGAGGGATCCTTCCACAGCACACTTTTGATCATACTCCTCCTCTATCTAAAAGCTCTTAAGACTGTCTTTAGTGCACTGATTTTAGAGTTTGAAATGTTAAAAGCATGGAGCACAGCCTGGAGATCCTGCTTGGTACAGAACCTGCCCACCACTCCACTCCACCTGCCCTCTCTCTCCCAACTGCATTTGGAACTGGGACTTAGATTCTCTCCATCTCAAAGAACTCAAAATTCTTAGCTTCAGAGACACCACGTGTGGCTTCCTTCCTCTAGAAATGTCTCCCAACAGAATTCTCCTAGCTAACCACTCACTTCTCATCTTTCAAATTGTACTCCATCAATATTTACACCATCTTGAAGTATCTCCCCACAAAATACATACTTGTTTTAATTTTTTAAATTTATTTTGGCCTCACCATGCGGTTTGTGGAATCTCATTTCTGAACCTGGGACTGAACCTGGCCCCCAGGAGTGAAGGCACCAAGTCCTAACCACTGAACCACCAGAGAAGTCCCCATATTTATTTTAAAAGGGAAAATGGTAACTCTGCCTACGGAACCTGGCCAAACAATCCCTTAACCAAGCAGGTGAATCATCCTCAGCTGTTGTGATTTAGTCACTAAGTCATGTCCAACTCTTTTGTGACCCCAGGGCCTGTAGCCCGCCAGGCTCCTCTATCCACCATGTTTCCTGGGCGAGAATGCTGGAGTGGGTTCCTCCTCCGGGGGATCTTCCTGACCCAGGGATCGAGCCTGCGTCTCCTGCATTGTCAGGTGGACTCTTCACCCCTGAGCCCCCTGGGAGGCAGGCATCCTGAGAGTATGTGCTCAGGGACACAGCTGCTCCTGCCACCAGCACTGGGCACCGCCCCGCCTCCTCTGGGGCAGCCCTTCTGGGGGGCGTGTGGGGTCTCACTGCAGTTTTCACTTGCCTTCCCCGTAAGGAGTCAGGGTTGAACATATTTTCATACGTGCATTTGCCATCTTGTATCTTCTTCATTGAAATGTCTCTTCATCTCTTTTGCCCATGTGTTAATTACCTAGTTTTTTAACTGTCGTGTTTTGAGTGCTTTTATATACTCTTAATACCAGTCCTCTGTTGGATGTGTGGTGCGTGTATTTCTCCCACTCGTCTTTTCATCTCCTTAATGGCTACAGCAAGCATGAAGCAGCTCAGCTCACAGGAAGGATAACATAAGACTTCACATTAAGGGCCTGTATACCACCACCTACTACCAGATACCAAATATTTGACTGTCCAGAAGAAAGTTAGAAATCAGGCCAAAAGGCAAGAAAAAGCACTGTCTTGAGTATACAAAATAAGCATTTGCATCAGACTTAAATGTGGTACAGATGTTAGAATTATCAGACAGAGAATTTAAAGTAACTATAATAACTAAGTGTTCTAATGAAAAACATATTCAATGGCAAGAACAGATGGGTGATGTAAGCAAGATACATGGAAAATCTAAGAAAGAATACAAAAGAAATACTAGAAATACAAAAAATCTGTAACAGAAATGATGAATGCTTTTTAATAATCATAAGTCGACTGGGTACAGATGATGAAAGAATCAGTAAACTTAAAAATAGGCTGATGAAAAAAACCTTCCAAACTAAAATGTAAATAGGAAAAAAAACAGAACAGAATGTCCAAGAACTCCGGGATAATTTCAAAATGTGTGTTCTGTGTATAACTGGATTATCACAAGAAAAAGAAAGTGAGAATGGAGAAAAAATATTTAGAGTAATAATGGCAGAGAGACACCAAATCACAGACTGAAGAAGCTCAAGGAACACCAACAGGATAAATACTAAAAAATAAAAGTCTATGTCTAGGCATATCACATCCAAATTGTAGAAAACCAGACATAAATCCTTGAAGCAAGCCAGAGGAAAAAATAAACACCTATATTATGGCAGAATTAAAAAGACAATTACAGCAGATTTATCAGAAGCCATACAAGGAAGAAGACAATGCAGTGCAATGTTCAAGGCGTTGGAAGAAAAACCCCACCATCCGGAATTTCAGAGCCAGGGAAATCAGTCCCCCAAAGCAGAGAAGTGATCATGAACCCCACCATCCAGAATTCCAGAGCCAGGGAAATCAGTCCCCCAAAGCAGAGAAGTGATCATGGACCCCACCATCCAGAATTCCAGAGCCAGGGAAATCAGTCCCCCAAAGCGGAGAAGTGATACTGAACCCCACCGTCCAGAATTCCAGAGCCAGGGAAATCAGTCCCCAAAAGTGGAGAAGTGATACTGAACCCCACTGTCCGGAATTCCAGAGCCAGGGAAATCAGTTCCCCATCCAGAATTCCAGAGCCAGAGAAATCATTCCCCAAAAGTGAAGAAGTGATAATGAACCCCACCATCTGGAATTCCAGAGCCAGGTAAATCAGCCCCCAAAAGTGGAGAAGTGATCATGAACCCCACCATCTGGAATTCCGAGCCAGGTAAATCAGGCCCCAAAAGCAGAGAAGTGATACTGAACCCCACTGTCCGGAATTCCAGAGCCAGGGAAATCAGTCCCCAAAAGTGGAGAAGTTATACTGAACCCCACTGTCCAGAGTTCCAGAGCCAGGGAAATCAGTCCCCAAAAGTGGAGAAGCAATCATGAACCCCACCATTTGGAATTCCAGAGCCAAGGAAATCAGTCCCCAAAAGTGGAGAAGTAATAATGAACTCCACCAGTCTAGAATTCTAGATCCAGGGAAATCATTCTTCAAAAGTGGAGAAGCAATAATGATGCTCTTAGATGAGCAAAAACTGGAGGGATCTTATCAGTAGCAGACTTGCCCTGAAACAAATGTTAAAAGAAGTTCTTCAGGAAAAAAAATAAAATTACATGGATCAGAAACTCAAATCTACACAAAGAAATGGAGAACATCAGAAAAGGAATAAATGAAGGGAAAATAGAATATTGTATTTTCTTATTTAGAATTTTAAAACAACATAGGGAATATTTTATAATAAGGTACAAGCCCCTTCCATATTTGATTTGCATAGATTTTCTTCCAGTCTGTGGGTTGTTCTATTTCAGTTTCTTGGTTTTTACCTTTTGATGGGCAAACATTTTGAGTTTAAAAAAAATTTACAGGTATTTTAATAGAGAAATATAGAATTGATAAAATAGCTATTTTGAAAAGATGAACTTGAATAAAAATATATATTTGTCACATACTGGGCTTAGGGTCACAGGGATAAAAGGAGTAAATACAACATGCGGTTACAAGAGATGCAGCCATCTCAAAGTATTCACTTTCTGCCTCATTACAAACATGTGGCTTTACTATTTATACCACAAATCCCTAAGTCTGACTTAATGTCATTGTCCTACCAGTTAACAGGAGGTTTGACCCAGTTAAAGTGTTAATCTTCTTAAGCTGATCATGAGGAAGAGCGTTAATAATGACTATTTGGGACACCACTAAGCTGATGCCACGAAGACAGATGAAGTCCACTGAGACTTCTTCTTATTTTCTTCTTAAAACCTCAACTTCATCACATCAGGAATCTTTTAAGTATTCATTAGGACAACTTGTGAGAAGGCTTTGTACAAAGTGAAAAAAAAAAAAAAAAAACAGCATTTATCCCATCTAGATTTATAAAGTAATTCATCCAAGGTTTTTAGTTGTTGTTGCCCTAAGTTATTTGAAAATTTATCTAAAACAGAAAAACACCTATTACAAGTGAATACCTAACCACTATAAAACATTTCATTTCAAGCCCAATTTATAAAAGCTTCTAGAGAGACAATGTTATTTAATTTTTTTAAGGAGTAACAAACCAATGTTTCAATTGCTTCATTTATTTTCAAAAGAGAATATATATTTAAGAATTTGAACACTGAAAATAAAGGGAAGTGGGTGTTCAAAAAGCCACATTTTGAAAGTTAGCCTTTAAAATTGTTTTTCCTCAGAAGACTCATTTTGAATTGTCAAAGAAGGAGCAATATTGCAGCACAGTTTTTCACGGTACTTGGGGAATATAGCTGGAGGAGGAAATGGCTACTCACTCCAGTATTCTTGCCTGGAAAATTCCATGGACAGAGGAGTCTGGCAGGCTGCAGTCCATGGCGTCGCAGAGTCAGAAATGACTCAGCCACTGAGCACACACACACAGAGAATGTAGAACTCAGCCGTATGGGCGTACTCAAAGAACTCAGCGACGTTAGTTAAAGCTACATAAAACTACACAAAAAGCCAGCAGTTAGAGGAGAAGTTGACTCCCTAGAGATGCTTTTATCTAGAACAAGCACCTTACACCCTCAAAATGAAAATCATACTCGAATTTTAACTAAGGAACTATTAAAATGATTCCATCAATAATTTATACACTAAGATATTGAATGAAATATTTTAACAGTGAACATTTGGCGTTGCATGGTTAATAAGGAAAAAGCATATTTGGATATATTGCAAAATGAAATCCTACATTGCCTTGTTTTTACCTCTTCAAATAGTTATTCATAAATCATTATACTTAGTTAATTGATCACCAGTTTCTAAAATCACAATTATTAGAGCTATTATTCTGGGATAATATTTGGGTATTTGCTGACCTGGAGATTAAATATTTGTTCAGAAGTCTCTTGAGAGTCCCTCGGACTGCCAGGATATCGACCCAGTCCATCCTAAAGGAAATCAACCCTGAATATTCATTGGAAGGACTGATGCTGAAGCACTAATACTTTGGCCACCTGGTGAGAAGAAGCAACTCACTGGAAAAGACCCTGATGCTGGGAAAGATTGAAGGCAAAAAGAAGGGGACTGCAGAGGATGAGATGGTTGGATGGCATCACCAACTCAATAAACATGAATCTGAGCAAACTCCGGGAGAGAGTGACGGACAGGAGCCTGGCGTGCTGCTGTCCATGGGGTTGCAAAGAGTCGGACACAACTTAGCAGCCGAACAACAGCAACAACAGAGAGGCAAGGTGGCATGTCCTAGGGTGTGTCTTGAGAGGAAGCCTTTTATCTGCCGAACATCACTAAGTATTTGACAAGCAAAGTCCATGTTGAGCAGGAGTCTGGAGTTCCTTCCTCATTACTGTATCCAACAAACTGGGAAACACTGTGTGCCCGATGGCATCCATCTTGCTGGTTCTCAGTGAGGACTCAGTAAAGTATCACTCACGAAAGTATCGCCATGGGTATATTCACACAATCAGTTCAGTTCCCTTCAGCCGCTCAGTTGTGTCCGACTCTTTGTCTCCCATGAACCACAGCACGCCAGCCCTCCCTGTCCATCACCAGCTCCCAGAGCTTGCTCAAACTCATGCCCATTGAGTCGGTGATGCCATCCAGCCATCTCATCCTCTGTTGTCCCCTTCTCCTCCTGCCTTCAATCTTTCCCAACATCAGGGTCTTTTCAAATGAGTCAGCTCTTCACAGCAGGTGGCCAAAGTATTGGAGTTTCAGATTTAGCATCAGTCCTTTAGTGAACACCCAGGACTGATCTCCTTTAGGACGGACTGGTTGGATCTCCTTGCAGTCCAAGGGACTCTCAAGAGCTTCTCCAACACCACAGTTCAAAAGCATCAGTTCTTTGGCGTTCAGCTTTCTTTATAGTCCAACTCTCACATCCATGCATGACTACTGGAAAAACCATATCCTTGACTAGACGGACCTTTGTTGGCAAAGTGATGTCTCTGCTTTTTAATATTCACACAATAAGCCTGTGTGAATCAGAATTAGGTATTGTTCCTCACTGTATTTTGCAGAGGATTTTGAAGCACAGAAAGAATCAGTAGCTTTCTGAAGGAGCTGTATCTAGTAAATGGTTGTGTCTGTCTGCTTTTTGCCTTTGGAACCCAACTCTTAACAACCATGACTTAATATCTTTTTATTTAAAAAATGAAGTGTTTTCCAAGTGAATACAAGTCTGCAGTCCTTTATATGAAACCAAGAGACAGAAGTTGACTCCACATTGAGGATTTTTCTATTCTATAAAGATAACACAGTTGACCCAGTAATCAGCCACCTTACTATTGCTGAGTGTATGAATGAGGGTTATACTTACCCCAGCTCTACTTAGGTTACATTTTACTATCATATTAATTGGGACCACAATTCTACCAAAACCCAAAGATTGAAATTCAGAACATTTTGTACTTGAGAATTACAAAGAAGGGATGTGTGGATCTGTTTTTCAAGTCAGAGCTAGCGCTAACTTGGTTGTGTTGAGTTCATCTTGAAGCCCCAGACACATTATCCAATACCTGCTAACTATTGGGGTTGACTCTTCCTGCAAACCAGGAGCTCGCTCTAGAGAGGTTACTGGTATACAATCTCCAATCTGAGATCTAAAGTCTGCATAACATGAATTCAATGGTAAAAAATCTCATTATCAATTGATCTTTCTAAAGTAAAATCTTCAAACGTATTTTTTAAAAACTGCTTAGAAGGAAAGTTACTTACATTTTTACATATAAAGAATTACTCTCATCTAAATCTAGAACTATATTCACAATCTTTAAAAACGCTAGTAAAGTACACTAAATTGTTCAGTTCAGTTCAGGTCAGTTGCTCAGTCAAGCTTTTCAACAGGCATTAATGGAACTCTGGGAGGGGACTCCTGACCCTGAATCAAGCAAGCCTCTGAGTCAAACAAGCCCCTATTTGAGCCAGGAACTGAGGTCCTGATAAAAACATTGGGATCTGGGAGCCAATCCCTGGAGCCCTTCTGGGAAAGCCTTTACCAGGTTATTCTTTCTTCTTGCAGGAATCAATTTGTGGATGCATCACACTCAAGAAGTGGCACCCTGACCAGAACTAAGTGATGTCATTTCATCTCATTACTTTCTATGCTCTGACCTTGTATGTTTCAGATGGGCCTAATTATCTATGTGAGTCTGCTTCTGCTGTCTCCAAAAATCCAGAGTCTGCCATTTGATCCTCAAGACAATGCCTTTCTGTCCTGGGCTCACCCCTATGCACATTCCACAATCTGTCTAACTCCTAAGTCTATGGAATGCTCCCCTCTTCATCAGAGGAAGACTTCCTGTGGTGTGCATCTCCATTTCAGGGAAAGCACTTTCTCCAAGTTTGTGACTATCTTCGATAACAACAATCATATGTGATGCCTCTTATTAATCTGATGACATCTAACAATCTTCAAAGGGTCTGGTGCAACAATTTGTACCTTAAATATGGACATAATGTGACTTTTAACTTTGTTTATTGTTCTGTTTTTGCTGTTTGCTCCCTGCAAACTGTAACTCCCTGTAACTGTGTAGCTGGATTTGTTTCTAGTCACATGAAGGCTTTTAAGTTACAAATTGTTGCTCAAACTCCTGTGACTGGAACAACTTCCTCCAACTACTACTTGGAGCCCCTGGATCAGAGACCCTCAATATGAAGGTTAGGAGAATATGTTACCTCATTAATTTAGGGACAATGCCCCTTATCAGCTCAGGAGCAGTTATAGAATGAGAACGATGACCCTTTCCCTAAGTAACATAGTTCTTCTAAAACAAAAGGTGGGAATGAGAGGGTAACAGGCAGGAAGGCCAGGGGTCTCCAAGCAGAGGAAATAGGCTGGAAGTGTCAGATATTTTTTTTATCTCACTGTAACTGTGTAGCTGGATTTGTTTCTAGTCACATGAAGGCTTTTAAGTTACAAATGGTTGCTCAAACTCCTGTGACTGGAACAACTTCCTCCAACTACTACTTGGAGCCCCTGGATCAGAGACCCTCAATATGAAGGTTAGGAGAATATGTTACCTCATTAATTTAGGGACAATGCCCCTTATCAGCTCAGGAGCAGTTATAGAATGAGAATGATGACCCTTTCCCTAAGTAACATAGTTCTTCTAAAACAAAAGGTGGGAATGAGAGGGTAACAGGCAGGAAGGCCAGGGGTCTCCAAGCAGAGGAAATAGGCTGGAAGTGTCAGATATTTTTTTTATCTCTCTCTTAAGCGGAAGGAGGAAACAGACAAGTGTTAGGATTTTTTTTCTCCTTCTATATACAAATTTAAAAAGAGGTTTATTTTAAAATCTTGTGTTGCTATAACGACACCTGGTTCCACTTAAACTTAACTTTTCTCAAACATTGAACTAACCAATCTGTTTTTCTTATGGAAATGTTTGTCTTAGGCTATGTTAATGAACTATGTATTTACCCTAGACTCTGTCTTCAAGTAAGTTTCCAATAAGACTCAGAATCAACTTGACAAACCAATATGTTTTACTCATACATTGTTCTCCTAATCTGTGTTAATGAAACTCTATATTTACTTGGAAACTTGCCTTTTTTCAAGATTCATGTCAATCATTTTATGGCCCAGGATGACTCACCTGATGCCAATGTTATCTCAAAATGCATGTTGTGGGTGAGGGGCCTGGTGCCACTCCGAGTTTAGAGACGTCTCATTTCTATAAATAACAGCTTGCTAGTAGCTATATAACATCTGGCTAAAGACATGACTGAGCAACTGAACTGAACTGAAAGACTACCAGAGGAGCACTCTTTCCACCCCCTTCTGATGTTTATGTCAGAAGCTTCCTCTATCACTTTTATACTTTAATTAAACTTCATTACACAAAAGCTCGAAAGATCAAGCCTCATCACTGGCCTCAGATTGAATTCTTCTTGTCCGGAGGCCAAGAATTCCAACATCTTTCACAGTTCAGTGACAACCTCAGAACGNGATCACTGCTTCCTGTACCACACCAGGGCTTCTCTGGTTGCTCATCTGCAGTCTGGGAGAGCAGGTTTGATCACTGGGTTGGAAAGATCCCCTGGAGAAGGGAACAGCTACTGACTCCAATGTTCTGACCTGGGGAATTCCATGGACAGTACAGTCCATGGGGTCCTAGAGTCGGACACTACTGAGCAACTTTCAATTCACTTCCTGTACAATATTACGAACCTCTGTCCATAATTCTTCAGGCACTCTATTAGATCTAATCATTTGAATTTTTTTGGTCACTTCCACTGTATAATTGTAAGAGATCTGATTTATTTAATACCTTAATGGCATAGTGGTTTTTCCTGCTTTTGCCATTTTAATTCTGAGTTTGGCAATAAGGATTTCATGATCTGAGCCACAGTCAGCTTCTGGTATTGTTTTTGCTGATTGTATAAAGCTTCTCCATCTTTGGCTGCAAAAAATATAATAAACCTGATTTCTGTTCACTATTTGGTGAAGTCTATGTGTAGCAATGTCTCTTGTGTTGGAAGAAGGTATTTGTTATGACACTTCCACTGTATAATTGTAAGAGATCTGATTTATTTAATACCTTAATGGCATAGTGGTTTTTCCTGCTTTTGCCATTTTAATTCTGAGTTTGGTAATAAGGATTTCATGATCTGAGCCACAGTCAGCTTCTGGTATTGTTTTTGCTGATTGTATAAAGCTTCTCCATCTTTGGCTGCAAAAAATATAATAAACCTGATTTCTGTTCACTATTTGGTGAAGTCTATGTGTAGCAATGTCTCTTGTGTTGGAAGAAGGTATTTGTTATGGCCAGTCCATTTTTTTTGGCAAAATTCTGTTGGCCTTTGACCTATTTCATTTTTTACTCCAAGGCCAAGCTTGTCTGTTACTCCAGGTATCTCTTGACTTCCTACTTTTGCATTCCAGTCCCCTATGATGAAAAACACATCTTTCTTTTTGGTGTTAGTTCTAGAAGGTATTTTAGGTCTTCATAGAACCATTCAACTTCAGCTTCTTCAGCCTTTCTGGTTGGAGCATATACTTGGATTACTGTGATATTGAACAGTTTACCTTGGCAATGAACCAAGATCAATTTAACATTTTTGAGACTGCACTCAAGTTCTGTGTTTGACTCTTTTATTAACTATGAGGGTTACTTCATTTCTTCTAAGGGATTCTTGTCCACAGTAGTAGATATAATGGTCATCTGAATTAAATTCACTCATTCCAGTCCATTTTAGTTCACTGATTCCTAAAATTTTGATGTTCACTCGTAATCTCCTGCTTGACAATTTCCAGTTTACTTTGATTCATGGACCTAAATTTCTAAATTCGTATGCAATATTGTTCTTTACAGCCTCACACTTTACTTTCACCACCAGACACATCCAGAACTGAACATCATTTCTGCTTTGGCTTAGCCTCTTTGTTCCTTCTGGAGCTATTTCTCTTTGCCNCAAAACGAATACAGTATTGTAAAGCAAAACAAACTAAAAAATAAAAATTAATTAAAGAAAAAAATAAAAAATAAATAAAAGCAGACACATTATTTGTTGACAAAGGTTCACCTAGTCAAAGCTATGGTTTTTTCATTAGTCACGTATGGATGTGAGAGCTGGGCCGTAAAGAAAGCTGAGTGTCAAAGAACTGATGCTTTTGAACAGTGGTTCTGGAAAAGACTCTTGAGAGTCCCTTGGACTGCAAAGAGATCAAACCAGTCAATCTTAAAGGAAATCAACCCTGAATATTCATTGGAAGGACTGAGGCTGAGGCTGAAGCTTCAGTACTTTGGCCACCTGATGCAAAGGGCTGATTCATTGGAAAAGACCCTGATGCTGGGGAAGAATGAAGGCGGGAGGAGAAGGGAATGACACAGGATGAGACGGTTGAATGGCATCACTGACTCACTGGGCATGAGTCTGAGCAAAGCCCGGGAGATGGTGAAGGACAGGGAAGCCCGTCATGCTGCGGTCCTGGGGTTGTAGACTCAGACAAGACTAAGGACTGAACAGCTCTGGCTGCCAAGTCTGTTCCGAACCACAAAGTTAATTCAGCAGCAGAAGCTGCTCTCCGATGGGGACAATTTTCTAAAACACACTAGAGTATATGCTTGCTTTCATTGGTGTTTTCAAACTATTATATAAGTTTTAAAAATGAAATATAGCAAGTTTTCACAGTGCTCTTTAAGCAACTCCAAAGGACTCTAGGGGGCCCCAGAAAAATATCACCACTCACAGCAGGAATCTATGATATCTGGGAGGTGTAAATTCAGAGACCCTCATGAATCCCATTTTCAAGAATAACAGCATACAACACTCTCCCATGAGTCAAAATCAACTGGAGCATTGGAGTGAGCGCTCCGTTTGAACACTGGTTGGCCATTCTCCAGAAAGAAAAAGCTGCTTTATGTGGGGTGATAAAGACTAACAAACCCCGATTTACACATAGATGCTCACCAGGCAGCTGGTTTGCTCACTCCCTCTCATCCCAGGCCCACAGTCCTCAAACTTCAAATCCCAGCTTTCTGAAAGCAGCCAGCAGCTGCCCGCAAGGCCTCTGGGACAGCCACCAGACTTCTCATGCTGGAGGATGTCTTGAGAGGACGTGGGCAGACCCTTGAGCTGGACCGGGGCAATTGGAGGCTCCCAGTCCCTCCCGTGCTAGAATTTAGCCTTCTGCACCCCGTGCCCACCAGGGGAAAGACACCACACTCAGAGAGCAGGGTGGTGTGGAGGCCATCGGGACAGGACACACGACTGAGCCCTTTAAGGCCTCTCAATAAACATTCAAGATTCTGTTGGTGGGTGCGGAGAACGACTCTTCTTGCAGAGCCCAAGACAAGCGTCATATGTCTGCCCCCTTGCTTGTTAGAACTGCCCCCACGCCGTCTGGGGTGACTGCCTATTTCTCGGTCTCTCCTTGGCGTCCCTGCAAAAAGCCCAGCTTCACACTTCACCTGGGGCGCTCCCGAGCTTGCACACCAGGAGGAGACGCACTGGGGAAGGAAGGAAGGAGCCACTCTCTTGGCAGGGCTGCAGGGTCCAGGAATGGGGCCTCCCAGGCGGTTCGGTGGTGAAGAACCCGCCTGCAAACACAGGAGGCCCAGGCTAGATCCCCAGGCCGGGAAGACCCTAGGAGGGGGAAAGGGCACCCACTGCCGTATCCTCGCCTGGAGGATCCCATGGGCAGAGGAGCCTGGCGGGCTCCAGTCCGTGGGGTCGCAGAGCTGGAGACAACTGAGCGCAGAGTTCGTGAGCACCGAGGTGGTTGTCCTGCAGGGTCCTGAGATGCTCAGGCGGCCACAGAGCTCTCTCTCGTCTTCCTCAGCCTCCCTGGGGAACCGGATCATCTTCCAACACAATCGACTGCCCACGTTCTCTACTCTCCTCCAAGCTCATTTCCTGTTCCTTCTTGCCACGGGCCACAACTTTACCCTACTATAATTTATTCTATGTCCCTGCCATGCCAAACCTTTTGAGAGAAACAATCTGGTCATCAGCTCCCTAACACACAGCAAGCAGCCTTGTCATGCAGAGGTCTGGACCCAGGCCCTCCCTAAGGTGACTGGCCTCTCCCCAGACTTGACCATCTCCAGATTATGCGAATTTAGGAAGTTAATTAGCTTCTGAGTGCCTTGGTTTCCCGATATGCAAAAGAAGGGTAATCAGAGCATGTTTTGTTAATGGAATGAGACGTGGGGAGGTGTTTAGAAGACTCACCATGTGGTGGACCCTGCTATTCTATGCCTGGGCTACAGTGCCTAAGCTCATCTCAGTTCGTTCTATTGCCCCAGCTGAGTATGCATACAGCCCTTTTGCTCTTTTACTACCCGAGTTTTCAAAAAATATTTTATTTATTTACTTCGCTGCACTGAGTCTTAGCTGCAGCATTCAGGATCAAACCTGGCCCCCCTGCATTGGGAGCACGGAGTGTCAGCCACTAGACCACCAAGGAAGTCCCCTATGCTACCCGCGTTTTGACCATAAATTATTGGGCTGCCTACCTATACCTACCTTATAGCTGTTCACTTCTGGATTGGATAACAACCTCTAATCCCAATTGAGATGGCTGGGTGTCATGGCTCATGGCCCAGAGTCTGGCTGACTGTGACCATGAGCTTTGCCAGCTATTTGTAGATAAGGACCACAAGGGTGTGACCGACCCTCCACACATCACAGGCTCCTTTCTGAGACACCTGTGAGCAGTACAAACCGCTGATACCAATCCTTAAAGAGCAAGCATCTTCCAGAGAGAGGAAGCAAAGCTGCGTTCATCCCTTAGGACACATAATTTAGGACCCTAAATTTTACTTTTTAATATCTTAAATTCTTTTGTTAACACCAGTGTGGGTTGCCGTGGTTTCTCTTGGCTGAGCTGGGAAACTCTAAGTTTCGGCTGGACTCCCCTCTCTTCCTGGTAGGTGGGCTCCGGCTCTTCCTGAGGCAGAGCTGATGCCCAGACGACCTTTCTCCCAGCACCGGGCTTCCTCAGGCAGAGCGTAGAGACAGTCAGAAGCAGAGGAGAAAGTGTAATTCAACAGCTTCTCCATGCAGAATGCTAAGAGGGACTTCAAGACGCTTTTTAACTGTTAAGGGCCCCAGGATTCCAAATGGCCAGATTGTGCAGGGCAATCTCCGTTGACACTTAGCCTCCCATGGCCCTATGGGTCAAAGGAAGGTTCCAGAGAAAGATCAGCAGAGTCAGCATCTTCATACTAAGATTGAAGACACCAGGGCAAAGGGAACCATCTGGACCTCTTATTGAACTGGGAAAGTGGCAGAAGGCGGAACTGGCGGCTACATCTGTTGTCTAAAATTTATTGAGCTAGCGTACACACACACAGAGCCTCGGAGTTGGGTTTTTTCTGATGACTGACACATGCTGTAATGATATCCTACATTTACTAGAACACAATAGCAGTGTAAACAGGGACCAGGGAAGAATTTCATGAACCAGACAAATTTCTGAGAGGAGGGAGAAAAAGCAAGTTGGAGAAGCAAGCATTCAGCAGTTAGAAGAGCTACTGAAATAATTGAAACAGGGTATTTTTATTTGTCTTGAAAGAAGGATTCAAATATTATGCATTATTTATTTTTTAATGGCATATTTTTTATTGTGTCAGCTAAAAACATACTGCTGATAAAACAAGCACCACAACTGCAATGATCTTTCTTCGAATCAAACATCTCAGGCACAGAGAATTCTGACTAGACTGTCGAGCTTTCCAATTCTCTCCCAAAGATTACACTTTGTGCAATATTTGCATGATCTAAGTTCAAAAGAACAAAAGCCAAATACAAAGAGTAGGAAAAACTGACTTTCAACCGTTTGCTTTCATGACTTTGAGATTTACCTCTTTTCTATATTAATTGTACAAGCTCTGAAGAATTCAAGCTACTATTGTCTTTGGGGGGGGGATTAAAAAGAATGACAAAAATCTTAATATAAAAGGCAAGATGCTTAGAGAGGAGATGATGTCTGCACTGTCTGGGATACTTATTTAAGTTCCTGGAGAATAGTAGTGGCTTAAATACTTGGCTATTTTTTCCCTTTTTCTCTAAATTTCCTCTTCTTGTAAGGACACCAGGTACATACATTGGGTTAGGATTTACTCTAATAACCTTATTTTAACTTAATTCCTTCTCAAATACAGTCCTACTTTGAGGCTACTGAGGGTTAGGGTTTCAACATATGAATTTTGGAATTCAGCCCATATCTGAGAATTGCAGTATGAGCACTACCGATGTATTGCTGAGCTTTTTGGTTCTTCAGTAAAAGAACTGATTTTTGTTTGAAGCCAGCTCTCTCCCACTCTGGGTCTACCTGGATTGTGGAGAGGTCCAATACTGGGTTCAGCAAACCACGTTCTCCAGGCCTAGTAGGAGATTCAGAAACTAAGGCAATCAGAATGGGTCTCAGGAGTTCTGCAGCAGCAGGGAGCATGGAGCTTCCCACTTCTGGCTGGACTTTAATCCGAGAGCTCACCATCATGGGCAGAGACCTGGAGTGGAGCGGCGGGAGGCATGGTCTGCCACACGGGCCCTAACGTGGCCTCAGTCCTCCTGAAGGAAGCAGCAGGAGCAGGACTGACACGTGGAAACCTCGAATCTGGCTGCAAGCCGGACAGCAGCACCGCCCTCGGGCTCCTCAGCCACGTTCTTCTGAAGTAAGTTTGGGCTGGTTTCTTTCTCTTGGAGTTGGCAATGCCCTAATCAGTCTAAGAGGTGCCCTGCTTCATGGAGATACTGAGGCTTCCGTAGCGGTTGCTGGACATATCCTTTCTTAGAAATGAGGGGGGAAATTGATAACATGTCACAGAACAAGCTTGGGAATTAGAAGCGCCATTAAAAGCTCATTGTTAAGGTCCTCTTAACTTCTCTGAGGCCATGTGAGATCAAAACCTCCATCTTCCTAGTAGCAGCAAGCATCCCACTCACCCTGTATTAAGAGAGCCATGCTTCATGATATTAAGATGTGCTGAGAATCATCTTGGTCCCCCAGCAAACAGTCAGTGTTTCTTCATTTTCCTTGAAGAGTTCTATAGCTTGTCATGTTATTCTCTCATCCAAGATAACATTCTGAGCAAGGGGCTTCAGTTGACGCCACCATTCCAGAAACCTGAGAATCCCTTAAGAAAGAATGAGCAGTGTGGTGCACACATTTTATCCTGCTGCTTTGGAAACTTAGTGGAGATAAATGTCATTGGCTTCTCAGTGTGGCCCTCATCCAGCGGAACAAGCCACTCCTGCACAAGCCAAGCCCTAAGTATCCATTGTGGGATGACGTTTATTCATGACGCACCTCAGTGCAGCCCGAACGCTGCCCGGGCAGTGCGGTCAGAACCTGAAGGAGGAGACCCTCACAGAACGCTGCCCAGGCAGTGCTAGAGCCTGGAGGGGACCCCCAGAGTAGCTGGAGTCTACAGACTTAAACAATGAAAAGAAAGTGAAACCCTAGGGTCTCTGCATAACGTACCTGTGGCAGAGAGGAAACCCGGCAGTCACACTGCAGACTTCCGGAGCATGATGTCATAAGTCAGATCCTATACCAGGAAGCAGAAGATGAATGTTTGCTCCCGACAGCTGGAAGGAATCAAAAAGAAAATACACTGTAAATCTTGCCACCACTCGCCTAAATTGTAAAAGATGACTTCTGGCATCAGGCAGACTTCTTCCAGCAAATAACTGCTTCCCAAGGAAGGAATCCTAAACACTCAGTAAATATAATATATGGGTAGTCTGATTAGCAGAGGGAGCTTTGCGTGTGGTACAATTTATTCCCCCAAATTAAAACCTAACCGGGTTTTAGGGGAGTGGCCAGGGAGGTGTTGGAATCCCCACCAGGCAAAGTGGATGGGCAGATAATTTAGCAAAACAACCTGCTTCCCGCGGGCCTCCCAGCTGAACACTTCCTCCCCTTGAGGGGCAGGTATGCGCCTCCTTGCACCTAGAGCGATCGTCCTGTTATCTGCAAATTATACTAATGGCATTTTATCTGGCAAAGCCTTAAACAGATCAACATCACGAAGGGGGAGAGGCCTGCCCTCCACCCCATTTCACAGCACACACCTTGTGTCACAGAGCACTGCTGGGGAGAAGAGGAGGGCCTCTCAGAGCCCGACACGTGGAAGCGGGCAGCCCTCTTTGGAACAAGGCCAAGAACTAAAAACCAACGTTACGGCGTGATTCAAACTGTTGCTAACTGTCCCCTGTGTGTTTCATGCAGAGATCTGCACCCAGCTGGGCAGACAGGCACACAGCACAGTGATGCCCACCTCAGAGCAGCTCAGACGGACGCGAGCATCTCAGACGGACACGAGCAGCTCAGACGGATGCAAGCAGCTTAGATGGAAGCGAGCGGCTTAGACGATGCGAGCAAACAGAACCGCAAAGCCTGGGGTTGGGAGAAGGGAGCATAGAGGAGCGGGGTGGAGAGGAAACACAGGAAGAGGGGAAACACGGGGGAGAGGACACGGAGGGGAAACCACAAGGCTCTCAGCAAGTTTATCAAGCCTTGTTCACGCCTCCAAATTAGAAACCCACGTCTATGAGCTCAAATCAGAGTGGCCCTCATAGTGAACTGCAGAGATATCGACCACTGGACAGAGGGCAGTTTGAATTCAGAGTGGAAAGCTAACGTTCCAATTTATCATCCTAAAATAAGAGAATTAGCCTCATCCCTTAGCTATGTTGATTGACCTTCACATCTTTGGGGAAGAGGAATTATGCAATTCAGATTTTCATAAAACATTGACTACAACTGGACATGGAACAACAGAACAACAGACTGGTTCCAAATAGGAAAAGGAGTACGTCAAGGCTGTATATTGTCACCCTGCTTATTTAACTTCTATGCAGAGTACATCATGAGAAACGCTGGGCTGGAAGAAACACAAGCTGGAATCAAGATTGCTGGGAGAAATATCAATAACCTCAGATATGCAGATGACACCACCCTGAAACACGGGGGAGAGGACACGGAGGGGAAACCACAAGGCTCTCAGCAAGTTTATCAAGCCTTGTTCACGCCTCCAAATTAGAAACCCACGTCTATGAGCTCAAATCAGAGTGGCCCTCATAGTGAACTGCAGAGATATCGACCACTGGACAGAGGGCAGTTTGAATTCAGAGTGGAAAGCTAACGTTCCAATTTATCATCCTAAAATAAGAGAATTAGCCTCATCCCTTAGCTATGTTGATTGACCTTCACATCTTTGGGGAAGAGGAATTATGCAATTCAGATTTTCATAAAACATTGACTACAACTGGACATGGAACAACAGAACAACAGACTGGTTCCAAATAGGAAAAGGAGTACGTCAAGGCTGTATATTGTCACCCTGCTTATTTAACTTCTATGCAGAGTACATCATGAGAAACGCTGGCCTAGAAGAAACACAAGCTGGAATCACGATTGCCAGGAGAAATATCAATAACCTCAGATATGCAGATGACACCACCCTTATGGCAGAAAGTGAAGAGGAGCTAAAAAGCCTCTTGATGAAAGTGAAAGAGGAGAGTGAAAAATTTGGCTTAAAGCTCAACACTCAGAAAACGAAAATCATGGCATCCGGTCCCATCACTTCATGGGAAATAGATGGGGAAACAGTGGAAACAGTGTCAGACTTTATTTTTGGGGGGCTCCAAAATTACTGCATATGGTGATTGCAGCCATGAAATTGAAAGACGCTTACTCCTTGGAAGAAAAGTTATGACCAACCTAGATAGCATATTCAAAAGCAGAGACATTACTTTGCCGACTAAGGTCCATTTAGTCAAGGCTATGGTTTTTCCAGTAGTCATATATGGATGTGAGAGTTGGACTGTAAAGAAGGCTGAGCACCGAAGAGTTGATGCTTTTGAACTATGGTGTTGGAGAAGACTCTTGAGAGTCCCTTGGACTGCAAGGAGATCCAACCAGTCCATTCTGAAGGAGATCGGCCCTGGGATTTCTTTGGAAGGAATGATGCTGAAGCTGAAACTCCGGTACTTTGGCCACCTCATGCAAAGAGTTGACTCATTGGAAAAAACTCTGATGCTGGGAGGGACTGGAGGCAGGAGGAGAAGGGGACGACAGAGGATGAGATGGCTGGATGGCATCACTGACTCCATGGGCGTGGGTCTGGGTGAACTCTGGGAATTGGTGATGGACAGGGAGGCCTGGCGTGCTGCGATTCATGGGGTCACAAAGAGTCGGACACGATTGAGCGACTGAACTGAACTGAACTGACAACTTTCTAGTTAATATCCTTAAGATTTTAGAATGGCTGTTACAAAAGGAAACTCAGAAGCATAGATTTTTGCAAAAATCCCAAAGTTTATCCTAGCAATTTCAGAAGTATTTTTAAAAAATAATAAGATAAAATAATAAAATTAAAATGTTGATATACCATAAGGATTTACTATATATTTGATTTTTTTAAAGTGTGAACTGTGAGCAGATGTTGAAAAACAAAGAACCATGCTAAAATATTCAGAGCCCAAAATGTAGAGATCATTCACAGACCCAGGCGGGGAGAAGCGCTACAAAGCATCTTATCTGGCATGACAAACACTCTTCATATTCCATGTCAGGTCTGTGTGATTCCAGGTTGTTACTTGTGTTGAGAAAACTTTTGAGGCTAAAAGGAAACATAGCTGTTTTCTATCCACATTGTTTCTGCTCTTCCCCACATTGGCCAATTCTTCAACACCCCCTGGGTATCCTACAATTCAATTAAATTCTGACATTTTCTACCTGGAGTTAGCATCAGACCTCACAATTTGGGGGTTTAATCCCAAAAGACTGCGCCCGCTAAAGATGTTAACTGCATTCTACAGACCACCTGATGTGAAGAGCTGACTCACTTGAAAAGACCCTGATGCTGGGAAAGATTGAGGGCAGAAGGAGAAGGGGGCAACAGAGGATGAGATGGCTGGATGGCATCACTGACTCTATGGACATGAGTTTGAGCCAGCTCCGGGAGCTGGTGATGGACAGGCAGGCCCGGCGTGCTGCAGTCCTCGGGGTCGCAAGAGTCAGACATGATTGAACTGGCAACAGACCAGCTATGAGTGAGGAGTCACCACACCCCCTCCTCTGGTTCCATAATTTGCAGTAACAGCTTACAACACTTATGGAAAGCCTTATTTACATTTACCAGTTTCTTATATATCAAAGAAAATTTATAAAGGACACAGAGGAATAGTCACAACAAGAAGTGTGAGGGGCGAGGCCCAGAGAGGTCCTGAGCACAGGGAATCCTCCCCCGGGAGCCGGGCTCTGCCACCCTCCTGGCGCGTAGGTGTGTTCGCCGACCTGGAAGCTCTGTGTACCCTGCCTTTCAGGAGCTTTTACGGGGGCTTCATCCCCCCACCCAGAGGATAGCAGTGTGGCTGAAAGTCCCAAGCTTCTAATCATATTCCGTCTTTCTGGTGAACAGCCTCCGCCTAAGACCATCCAGGAGTCACCTCATTGATACAAAGGATGTTCCTATCACCCAGAAAATTCCAAGAGTTTTCGCTTTGCGTAAGACCTTCCTCATCACTCAGGAAATTACAAGGAGGTTTAGGAGTCCAGTGCCGGAGCTGGGGGCACAGAGGCTTAGGAGGAAAGAACATAGGGAAGGTGACACCTCCATCTCATTCCTGATTAAACATGTTTCTGTTAAACAGAAGCCCTTATCTTCAGAGAGGTCAAATAAATTGCATGATGCTACAAAGTGAGTTATGAGATTCTGAGGTTCTTGATATTCTCACCAGCATCTGCACATCATTTGTTGCCAAGTCATGTTGCCTCCTGCACCGATGGTCTGGTACATTTAATATACAGTTGGATTGAAAGTGAAATTAAGCAAACACTTAAGAAAGCAGATGGCTGGTATGAGCAACCAGTAAGTTATAAAAGTCTGACCCAATCAAACTGTCAAAAATACCATCTCACTGGACAGAATAGTTACCAAGAATGTTTCCAAGTTATCATCTTGGTGGGAAAAATTCCCAAACCACAGTAAATTCACTGCTCCTTTTATTTTGTGTTTTCCTAAATTGCAACCCAAGGCACTGGGAAGAAACAAGAGGCACACTACACACCTTTCTGCAGAAACGGTAAACCGCCGGCTAACTGCGAGTTTATGATTAACCGAATCCTCTCTCTCTCTTTTTTTTTTTTTTAATAAAACACACAGGCACACATATACATTGCAAAAAGGGAACAAAAACACTTATGCTCCACACTTTGCCATTGATACCTGTTAATAAGAGGTGTGTGTGTGTGTGTGTGTGTGTGTGTGTGAGTAAGTCCTGTCAACTCTTTGCAACCCCAGGGACTGCAGCCCCCAGGTTCCTCTGTCCTCTGTCCATGGGATTTCCCAGTTAAGAACACTGGAGGGGGTTGCCATTCCCCTCTCCAGGGGATCTTCCAGGCCTAGGCATCAAACCCACGTCTCCTGCGTTGGCAGGTGGATTGTTCGCCAGGGAAGCCCCATAAGGCGTTTATTTCAGCCTAATTGAAATTTTACTTTTATGCTTGTCCCATGTTGATGTTTCTTTGGCTTGAATCAGTCATTTCAGGAACTGAGGTAGTTTTCAGTGTGATCTCACTGGAGGTTTTGCTCACTTTGGGTCATTTGAAAATGTGAGCAGCAGCACGGCTTTAGTAATCAAATTGACATTCAGGCAAAAGGCAGTTTGGAAGGCTGAGCTGGCATTTAGGTGTTCAACCTTTAGGAATGCAAGACCATAGTGCTCATCTTACACACCCAACTCTGTGTGAACTGATCGACTGAAAGGCTTCGGCCCTGGTGACGGTAGCCGCAGCCCTTTCTAACTGTGCGGGCGTTTTGCCCATTTCTTCCTTTTGCCCAGGAGTGTATGTCGAGTGCTGTCAGAGGTTCTCCTGCACGCCGAATCCATTCTCTGTCCTTGCCATTCACCTATTTTAATAATTTGATCTACCAATTTAAGCGTGATATTTGTTTTTGCTAGCTCACACTAAGAAGTAATCACTTTTCAGTGTGCCTGCTTGTTTAATAACGTGTTCCAATATACACCAGTGACTGAGCTCAGCCATTCTGCTCCATGGTTCCCAGAAGGGAAAATTCACCGCCTTTCAGAACATTAGCACCGTGCCTGCCTCCAAGGTGGATCTTTCCCTCGGCCAATACCCTCTGTGGATGGATAACTGGCTCCTCGGCACCTCTCCAAGTTGGCCAGGACGTTAGTGTTCTTTCTTCAATAGCAGAGAAACCGTTCACTTTTAAAGTGACTAAGGGACCTCTCCGGACCTCCCTGGTGGTCTGTGGTTAAGAATCCACCTTTCGAGGCAGGAAGGCACGTTGGACCCCTTGTCAGAGAACTAAGATCCCACATGCTGCGGGGCACCTGAGCTCGCCAGCCGCAGCGAAAGATCCCACACGCTGCAACTAAGACCCTACGCAGCCAAAAGTAAACAAATATTTTCAAAAATAAGGTGCCTGAGTCCTTATTTCAGGGTCAGCAAATATGGCCCAGAGGCCAACTGTGGCTGGACAAATATTTTTATAAGACTCAAAACCTACTCTTTAAAACAATATTGATAAATGATTTTTAAAAATCAAAGGTAGAATAGTGTTGCATGACAACGTGAGATTACGTGAAATTCAAACTTCCAGCGTCCGCAGACTAAGCTCCACTGGAGCAGAGCCACGTGGGTGTGTCTGTGTTTCTATGCGGCCGCTTCGGGGCTGCAGCGGCAGAGCTGAGGGCCCGCTGCAGAGACCGGAGGCTGCCAAGGTCAGATGTTTGTTTATTTATTTCTAGGCCATTACAGCAAAAACGGCCAACCCTAGACCTATTTTAATGCTGTAGTCTGTCTTTAATTCCTCCCTTAAGGATGCTTGCTTGACACGTTCGGATTGAAGGTCAGATTTCTTGATCTGAAAATTGAGAGGAAATGGGGATTGAATGGCTGTGCCATCATTTAGCTGCTTACCATGCCCCAAGCAGAACTTCAGTTTCTTTCTGGTTTATCTTCGCATCTGACACATCTCTATAAAGCGTTTTCCCTTTAGGTAATGGTCCCCCAGGCTTTAACGCATCCTGACCCTTGGCCTTCCTAAACAGTGTCTACGGATCTCTGACAGTGTTTACTTGTGTTTGGCCTGGTTCTCCTATCCTACTTCCATCCCCTGCTCACGTGCATGAATTTACCTGAAATCTACCTCCCCAGACACACTGGCTTCTGCAGATGTTTCCCCCACATGAGCAGATAATCATATATTATTATGCTTAAAGAAATGATCAGCTTCTTCTAGTGCCAAAATGCTTTAGAATCTCTCCAAGTGATTTTACTATTTGTACTCATTTTAAATTTGATTTTGTAAAGGCAGGTGTGGAAACTGAACTTCGATGACACCAGCCCTGCACTCTGTAATTGGTCATCCGTCACAGACATTGCTAGAAGATGACTGTGCTATTCACCCCGCCCTCAGCCCCACGGTGAACTCAGATCGCTGAGAAGTCCGAGGCTGAGAGACCATCAGAGTCTGAAGCCACTCCTGGGTTGCAGCCCATAGTCTGCGAAGCAGAAATCCCTCGTTCAAAACTGAAATCCAAAACTGGAACTGAGATCCTTTCCTTCTGTGATGGGACTAATATTATTTACTGAAAGTGCAAAGTTTCTGAGTCACACATCTGGTTCCCTAAAGTTCTATATCCTCAAGAGGTAAAAAGAGAAAGTGCCGCCTCGGGATTTGCTGTGTCATCGGCAGAAACTTTAAAAATCAAAACGTAATTGGTTAGAATTTTAACCTTTATCTTTTAGTGTAAGAAGAAGGGAAAATGCATAAGAGTCTCTGTGACAAGAGACTTCTTCCAGATTGCACACATACTTTCTAGTGGAGAAGGAAGAAGACATTGTGGGAGAAATTAATCCAGATTCGCAAGTCCTTCCTGAGAAAAGGAGCCATCTAGCTCCATCTGAGAGGGTTCCATCAGACTTGTGAAACACCCAGAAACATTGAATGATAAAGCTTCCTTTTTCAATTCATAAAATGGATGAAATTCCAGTTGAGCTATTTTGAATCCTAAAAGATGATCCTGTGAAAGTGCTGCACTCAATATGCCAGCAAATTTGGAAAACTCAGCAATGGCCACAGGACTGGAAATGATCAGTTTTTATTCCAATCCCAAAGAAAGGCAATGCCAAAGAATGCTCAAACTACCACACAATTGCACTCATCTCACACGCTAGTAAAGAGATGCTCAAAAT
>SJXQ01004387.1:60496-73079 GCA_006408695.1 Aepyceros melampus | reverse complement strand
GGTTTGGTCCCTGAGTCAGAAAGACCCCTGGAGGAGGGAGTGACAACCCACTCCAGTAGTCCGGGAAATCTCACGGACAGAGGAGCCTGGTGAACTGTAGCCCACGGGGCCGCAGAGAGTCAGACACGACTGAGCCACTTAACAGGCATGCACAGACCTCTTGACTGTCGTTTCAACGTTGTTCTCCTTTTAATATTCATTTCGGCCTGCATCGGGTCTCAGCTGTGGCGCACGTGCAGGGATCGCTGCTGTGGCAACAAGCTGTTCTCTGGTGAGGCACCTGGGCTCAGTGGTCGTGGCATGGGGCTTAGTTGCCCCTCAGCAAGCAGGATCTTAGCTCTCAGCCCAAGGACTGAACCCCAGGACCCTGGCACTGCAAGGCAGATTCTTACCCACAGGACCGCCAGGCAAGTCCTATAACAGGTTTTAAAAATGGCAAAGATGCAAATTTATTTGGGGGCCTGTTTGGATCCCTGGACAACCATGCCTGCTGAACTTCACAATTTAAATGTATTTGCTGGATGGAAGACGGAGAGAAAGAGTGAGGTGCATTAGGAGGAAAGGTCTTGCCAGGTGATTCACTGGTGAAGAATCCACCTGCCAATGCAGGAAATGCGGGCTTGATCCCTGGGTCGGGAAATCCCCTGGAGAAGGGAATGGCAACCCTCTCCAGTGTTCTCCACTGACAGAGGGGGCTACAGTCCACAGGGCTGCTAAAGTCGGACCCGACCTAGTGGCTGAGCATGCGTGCACACACATGGGGAGAAAGAAAGAAAAGGAGAGAAGCGTAAATGAATCACGACATCAGAAGGAGCTGAAGTGAAAGAGGCGGGGCAACATAACGTAAGGCATCTCCGTTAAAAGCTGCAGAGGATTTCCGAGAGAAATCAGAGATCTGAGCAAGTGAGTAGACACACTGCTACTAGGGGTGAGTAACGCAGCCTGTTACAACATCGCAGTCCCACTCAGTGTGTGTGTGTGTGTGTGTGTGTGTGTGTGTACATCACAATCCCACTCAGTGTGTGTGTGTGTGTGTGTGTGTGTGTANGTAGACACACTGCTACTAGGGGTGAGTAACGCAGCCTGTTACAACATCGCAGTCCCACTCAGTGTGTGTGTGTGTGTGTGTGTGTGTGTGTGTACATCACAATCCCACTCAGTGTGTGTGTGTGTGTGTGTGTGTGTGTACATCACAATCCCACTCAGTGTGTGTGTGTGTGTGTGTGTGTATAACATCGCAATCCCACTCAGCATGTGTGTGTGTGTGTACAACATCACAATCCCACTCAGTGTGTGTGTGTGTGTGTGTGTGTGTGTGTGTGGAACTTGAGAAGCTGCTCCCACCATTTATATGGAAATTCAAAACCCTTAGACTATCCAAAGAAGTCTTGAAAAAATAACAAAGGAACTTAGATTACCTGACTTCAAGGCTTCCTGCAGAGCTGGAGTATTCCAGACAGCGCCGTCCTGCTGAAAGGACAGACAATGAGTCAGTTGGCCAAAGCGTCATCTCCTGGGCCATCCAGCTACCCGTCCATCTGTCCGTCCATCTACCCGTCACATAGTTTATGCAGTGAGTGGGATATTGGACATACAAGGAGGAATCAGACGTGATCTAATTGTCAAAGAGTTCTGGTGCCTTCACCATGAACAGCATTAAACTGTGTCTAGGAAACCAAACAGCGGTACAGGCCGGGAATGATGAAGAGAAGATACCTCTGGAAGAGTTCGCACAGGCAAGGTGACAGACCATCTAGATGGCCCGTGCTCGCGGAGCAGTGAGGGGTGTGAACAACCATAAAAGGAGACAAGGTTAGGAAGTCGGGTGCAGTTCAGACACAAAAGGCTGCACGGATTCCCCGAGAAGCTTTATGCCGCAGAGAACCCGTGTTTTGTTTAGGTTTGCTTGGTTGGGGTTTGTAAGCCAGGTGATATGATAGTTATTTTTGTACAAAGATAACTTGGTTTGGAATGGGGATGTAATTAAGTGTTAGCTGCCTAGTTGTGCTCGACTCTTTGCGACCCCATGGACTGCAGCCCACCAGGCTCCTCTGTCCATGAGATTTTCCAGGCAAGGATACTGGAATGGGTTGCCATTTCCTTCTCCAGAGGATCTTCCCAACACAGCGATCAAACCTGGGTCCCCTGCATTGGAAGGCGGATTCTTTACCAACTGAGCTACAAAGGAAGCCGGAATGGGGATGACACACCAGAAAATTTGCTTGGAATGGTTCCAAGCAGGAGACCAATTATTGTATTTAATGTGTAAAAATATTCCCCAGATACCTGATAACCACTTAGAACTCGGGAAGAATTTTGATTTCCCTAAAGGTGTTAATGCACCTTGTCATAAGCAATGCAGTATTGAATGCTTGGTTATATTTTAAATTATTCTGCCATTGTGCAGCCATCAGAAGGCATTTCTGAAGCCTATTCCCATGTGGGGGCTCGTAACAAACCATTAGTGTGTTGGCATGCAGTGGTAGCCACTCCTTCCCCAAGCTCCAGGAAAAGTCCTGTGAACACCGTGTGCTTTCTCTCCTTTTGCTGGTTAGAGACCAATCCCAGGGGCGTGGGATACAACACGAGGGCGTGAAACTGTTGAAACTAAGGTCAAAGCAAGGCCACTGACATTCCTGAGGCCCTTCTGCACCCAGGTCACTCTGCTGGTGTGAAAGCTCACCTGAGCAGGGACTGAGAGTGTTAAGCACGGCTTGGCTCTGTGAGTCCTCATCTAGACACCAGGGCAGGAGTCATAACCCAAGGGCCACCGCAGCCCTGCTGGGCTGCACCATCCCGGGCTGCGATGTGGAAAGCAGAACGCGCGCTGTGCATGCAGCCCCTCTTCAGTTCCCTGTTACCTGCGCTCGCGGAGAGGAGAGTCACCTTTCACGTTACATTGCAGTTTGTACCTGTGTTCTATCCCAGCTGGACTGGGCAGCCCACAGCAAGAGAAGACCCTCATGATAAAAAGAGCATGGACTTGCGGGCAGTGTGACGCCTGTCCTCAGCCCTGCGAAGGGCATCTGCTCCGCCTGCTAGCGCCATCATCCTCCTGCCACCACATCGTCCCAATGTTCGTGTTACTATCAGCCTCCTCCTCATTCTCTGCCCCTATAGAAGGGCCAGGCTCATTCTTCCCTACAGTTTCCCAACTCCAGTTCCACAAATGGTCATGCAACTCAGATATGATCAGTATTTCTGTTACCATGGTTTGGTTACACAACAAATTCCCCCAAAGTTTAGTGACTTAAGACAGCAGCGTTACTGTTTGTCTACAAAGACGCAGTGTGGGGAGAGCTCAACACGGACAGGTCTTCTCTGACCCGCTCAGCATCAGTGGAGGCAGTTAGGCAGGGGCTGGAGTCATCGGAAGTCTTACTCATACGTTCGGGAGTTGATGCCTGCTGTCACTTGAGATCTTAACTTTGTTGCCCAGATACCTACATGTAGCCTCTCCACGTGGCCTGGGCTTCCAAGCAGTATGGTGGGAGTTTCAGAGGCAGGCGCCCTCAGACAGAGGCCCAGGCAAAAACACTCTCACTCTTTGTGACTTAGCCTCAAAAGTCCTGGAGCATCCCTTCCATGACATTTTCTCTGTTAAGGCAGCCACGAAAACCCGCCTGATTCCTGGGAGGAGGAATAAACTCGACCTTTCAACTGAGAGTGGCAAGGTTTTCAAAGAACAGAGTGAGGGAGTGAAGTTACTCAGTCGTGTCTGACTCTTTGCAACCCCATGGACTGTAGCCTATCAGGCTCCTCCATCCATGGGATTTTCCAGGCAAGAGTGCTGGAGTGGATTGCCATTTCCTTCTCCCGGGGATCTTCCCAGCCCAGGAATTGAACCCAGGTCTCCCACATTGCAGGCAGATGCTTTACCATCTGAGCCACCAAAGAATGGAGCAGGCAGTTATTCTTGGAAAATCCCGTCTTCCACATCAGCATATTGCATCTCTCTGAAGTTGGTTCAGGCACTGGAATTGCGGTCCAGCTAAACGGAATCCTAAGACTTTTCACGGGACCATTGTAATAAAGTAATATTTATTCTAGACATGAAGAGAGGTTGGAAAGATATTGGAACTTCTGATAAAATGTGTGTGCCAAATCAAGCTAATCCAGAAGAAATAAGAAATATATGGTATACATATATGGTCTCTGTAACTATTTCTCGGAGAAGGCAACGGCACTGCACTCCAGTACTCTTGCCTGGAAAATCCCATGGACAAAGGAGCCTGGTAGGCTGCAGTCCATGGGGTCGCAAAGAGTCGGACACGACTGAGCGACTTCCCTTTCACTTTTCACTTTCATGCACTGGAGAAGGAAACGGCAACCCACTCCAGTGTTCTTGCCTGGAGAATCTCAGGGACGGGGAGCCTGGTGGGCTGCCATCTATGGGGTCGCACAGAGCCGGACACAACTGAAGTGACTTAGCAGCAGCAACTATTTCTGAGTTTTTCAGTTTCACAAACAAATTCCTTTTATTGTCTCAATACAGATTGAAGATATTTCCCTCCCATTTGCTTCTAAAGCTTCTTGATTAATGAAACCGTTAACCAGGTGAGTGACTTCAAACAAGACATTTGCGTTTTTACTACTTTCCAGCAAATGGGGTGTGCAAGTCTATACCACACAGAGTTCTTTTGATGATATGAGGGAAGAAGAAACATCACTTGTGTGAATTAGTCATAGACAATGACCTCACTTGCAGATGCGTCTACAAGAACCACTTCACCTCTGTTCAATTCAAGGAACCTAGTCTGAAATATACATAAATCCTAAATACATTGTGTTTAAGATGGGAACCCTTCCACCCAACCATAAAACCTCAATTAGTCAAGATATTACAAAAGGGAGTCTTGATGTAAGGAAACTAGGCGTGTGTCCTCCGCTGCCGGGCCATCGGCTCCACGAGAACGTCAGCCCCGTCCATTCCCACCACCACAGCTGACACAGGGCCAGCTGCACTGCAGACTCTCCCACGTCAGGAGAAAGGGTGCACTGTAGACTCTCCCACGTCAGGAGAAAGGGCCAGTGATGGCTAAACCCTCAGTGAACGCCTCTCTAAAACATTCATCTTGAAGAATAAAATCCCCAACAAACATTGAGGTGGACTTGGTTACTGGTTGAACATTAAACTCCCGATGGACTTGGAACTTCACGTGTGTTCATCACTGTGCCCGCTGTCTTATCTACCTATGGTCCTGTTAGAATTTCTATCATTCACTTATTGAATATCTGTCATAAGCCAGGCTCTGAAAAGGGCTCTGCCAGGGTAATCTCTTACAATTAACCAGGCTGACTGAAGTTTCACAAACTCGTGTTTCTGGTGAATGCACCAAATCCATTATCTGGGTGTGTTGTGACCTCACCTGCGATCCAGGTCATCCACTGGACTCGGAGCAAGCACAAAAGTGTTCCCGAGGCCACAGTCCCGCCCTGGCCTTCTGGGGGCCGTTTCCATCTCAGAAGCATGTCTGTTTTCTCTTTCTATCTTTACAGGAATCGGAACAAACTTGACTACGGTTCCTATTTGGAAAATAGTGTTTTTTTTTAAAGTCCCCTTTAAAAGACAAAAAGGAAAAAAAATGTGCAGCTCCGGTTAACTGAGACAGCTCCTGGTGCTGGGACATCTACACCATGCTTCTTCGGCACCTCTGGCTTCATTAAAGAGGCAAGTGACCAAAAGCTTGAGTGAAACATCCAATTGGAAAGACATGAGGAAAACCTGAGGCTATTACAGTCACTCGGGAACCCTGAGTGAAGTCTGGGGCCTCACCACTGGTGCACTGGTGCCAATCCTCACTTTCTATGTCCACTCTCAGAGATCCCCCGCAGCGTTTCTGCACCACTGCTGTGACGGATGACCCCAGACTTAAAAGCACAGGTCATCCTGCAGTTTCAAAGGTCAGAAGTCTCAGCAGCTTCATCTGGGTTCTCTGTTCAGGGTCTCGCCAGGTTGAAGAGAAGGTTCCATCATCTGGGATTCCATACGGAGGCTCTGGGGGAGAACTCACCTCCAGACTCATTCTGATTGCCAGCAAAACTTGGTTCCATGCGGCTGCATGACTGAGGTCCCCACTTCCTTGCTGGCATTTGAGCAGGACTCATTTTCAGCTTCTACAGGCTTCCACATTCTTAGACTCACAGCTCCTCCGTCTCCAAGATCAGAAGGAGCACATCCAGTCTTTCTCTGACTTCAGCCCCTCTGAATTCACCTTCTGCTCGCAGGCAGGAGAAAACTGCTGTAGACTCAGGTGATTACATCAGGAGAATCCAGCTTAAGATGCCTACTTTAAGGTCGCTTGATTAGCAACCTTAATTACATCCACACAGCTCCTTTCATCATGTAACTAAACACATTCACAGTGACACTAGGGGCTGGATCACAGGGACCAAAATTCTGCTGATCACAAACCAAAACAGACATGAGTGCAGGTCTTCATGAGTCCTGCTCATTCCCAGCTCAGGAGTTGATGATAAACTAAAGGTACATAAAACTGGAGGGAAATGCATCACTTCTGCTTCCCCTTTAGAATTATTATTTTCCACACATAAGGTACCTGATTCCTGGTAGGAAGGAAACACAGGGAGATTGTTCTAGGGTGGGAATGCCTAAAGGGACGTGTGAGCAGTAATCTTCACTCTCTGAGCAGGCAGGTGGGGCTGCAGAGCCTGAAATCATGTACCTGAACCAAGGGCAAAGGTTCAGAGAACATAAATAAGGAGGTGAAATGGGTTTTATGGAAGGTAATGACCATAACAGGTTGTGTTAAAGAAACCAGGAAAAGGATCCAGATGTACAGACACGTGCGCATATACTGAACACTATATATTTTACATTTCATTTTATTAATATTTTATTTTGGGTACCATGCAGCTTACAGGATCTTCATTCCTCAACCAGGGATTGAACCTGGGCCCTCAGTAGCTGACCAACCACTGGACCTCCAGGGAACTTGCTACATTTTACATTTTAAACTGGGTTTGAAAAGAAAGGGAGAAAGAAGTGTTCACTGCAAACTGATTTCTGTCCCACATGGAGTCTCTGCTACAGGTGGCCTTGCTCTGTTAATCATGCTGGTGAGAGCCCACATTTTCCAAGGGTCCTGGGCACAGCAGAAGCGCCTTGTTCAGTCCGCCAACCTCACAGCTTGAACGCTGTGCGGTCGTTAGGATCAGCATTCTTCAAGGTAAGAGAATGAAGCACAGGCGCAGTCAGGATATTTGCCCAGGGTCACACTGCCGAGAAAGCTTGAAGCCAGGTGGCAGTCCCAGCTGCCTCCCCCAGGACTCAGGCGCCTCAGTGTCTCCAGGTCCAGCGTCAGGCATCCGGAAGGCGCAAGCACTGCAGCAAGAGGCTGCAGAAACAATGAAGTCAGCCAGGGCCTCCTGAGCCTGGAACAGCAGACGATGGGAGCAAAGCTCTCGAAAAGGCCAGGAGTCACTTCTGCATTCTAAGACATGCGAAAGTGGGCCAGTGATGTCGCCTCCAGCAAGGTCTGCGTCTGCCCAAACCGGAAGTTCCAGTGATCCCAGGCAGCTGCAGCTGATGTCCTCAGATACGTGACTAATTTAAACCAACTCTTAAAAAGTAAGTTTAGGGGCTTCCCAGGCGGCTCAGTGGTGACGAATCTGCCCGCCAATGCAGGAGATGCGGGTTGAATCCCTGGTCAGGAAGGTCCCCTGGAGGAGGAAACGGCAGCCACCCCAGTGTTCTTGCCTGGAGAACCCCATGGGCGAAGGGGCCTGGCGGGCTACAGCCCACGGGGTGCAAAGCAGCTGGACACAACTGAGTGACTGAGCGACTGAGCGCGCAGGCAGTCCAGCGGTCAGGACTCTGCTCTCCCGCTGCAGGGGCATGGGCTCTATCCCTGGTCTGGAAAACGTTGCATGCCACGAGGTGCGGCCAAAAATAAATAAAGTTTTTTTTTTTTTTTAATAAAAAAGTAAGTTTAGTTGAAAAGTTTTGAAACTGGAAACCGAAATTTGCAGATAGGCAATATGACTGAGACCGATTCAGTTTAGAATCACCCTGTACAAGTCCTAGAGATTGTCACAGAATTTCGGACTCTTATGCCCAGAGATTTCCATAGACATGCACAGAGATAGGGCTGTTCCTTTCTCCTGACTAATTGCTGTAGCCCTGGGGTGACAGGCTGAATTATGGCCCCTAAGTGTTCATACCCCAATTCCCAGAAACCACGAATCTGTTAACTTATGTGGCGAAAGCGACTCCCTGTGGCTGAGAATCCTTCTGAGGTGGAATGATCCTAAGATACAGGATCATCCAGGTAGGTGCAGCAGAGACTCAGAGGCAGATGTGCTGCAGAGCCCAGGCTAGAGACAGAAAGGCTTGAAGACCATGGCTGCTGACTTTACTTCCTGACCCAGGGATAAACCCGAGTCTCCTGCACAGCAGCAGATTCTTTACCATCTGAGCCCAGAGACGCCCTTAAAGGGGAAGAAGGGGGTTCATATGAGGCAAGGAGGGCCAGTGGGCTCTGCACTCTAGAAAAGGCAACCACCGATTCTCCAGAGCCTCCAGAAAACATAGTCCTGCTCACACATTGATTTTAGGACATCTCATTTCTAAAACTGAAGGTGATAAATCTGCTGTGTTTTAAATCACTAAATTTGTGGGGGGTTGTTTTCCCAGCTGCAGGAAACTAATTTATCTGGTCATAGTTTAGCTGTGCTGAGCCTCTCCAATCCTCAATCTTTTTTCTTCCCTCTGTTAACATGAGGGAGTCATTCTTCTCGCACAGGAAATCGTGAAGATGAAATATTACAAGGTAGGCATGAGACAAAAGTTAACTCCCTTACCTGACTGGCACAGTCAGCACTCAGAAAAAAAAGGACTCCTACCTCTCTAGGCAACATTTCTTTCTTCTCGATAGCTGGGTTTTCTAACGCAAGTCCAAGGGATGAGAGGGGAGAGGAGAGAGACTCCTGGATTTTGCCGTATGTACTGGAGTTGCTTTGGTGAATTCCTTGCTGTTGTTCCTTCACTTCGTGTCCGGCTCTTTGCAGCCCCATGGACTGCAGCACCCCAGGCTTCCCTGTCCTTCACTGTCTCCTGGTGTTAGCTCAAGTTCACATCCACTGAGTTGATGATGCCATCCAGCCATCTCATCCTCTGCTGCCCTCTTCTCCTTTTGCCTTCAATCTTTCCCAGGGGTATCACTGTGAATCACTGTGAATAAGTCAGAGACAGGTTGTTGCGAATGTTATTACACATAAAGGCAATCTAGCCGCACGTAAAGACTGCCACCTGAGAATTAACTTTCTGGGCAAATCACACCACGTAACTTAGCAGATGGCTACCAGGGAAGCTTCCTTGGAAACACAACTGCCAAGTTCAGAAGCTGAAGCTAGAAAACGAAACCATTTTGCCAGCAGTTCTCCCGTTGTAGCTGGCTGAAACATCTCCCCAGGCCCTCTAGTCGAAATAAGTCTTTCCTGAATCTTGAGGATTCGTTTAATTTCATCGCCTTTTGTCCCTGCCTTCAGTAATGACCCCCTCATAGCTGAAGTTTAAGTGACAAGCTCAGCTGATTTCCTGCGCTTCGCCATCAGGCGACAGCTGCCAAACGCCAGCCTAAGCTTCCTCACCATGAAGTGCATTCTCCCCTGACAGTGCAGTTGTGCCTTAACGCACACCAGGCTGAAACTACAATCAGGAACGTAGCCCGGGCTCTGCAAAATGGCCCTGTACTCTCTGGCTCTTCTCTCTGTAACTGTTTCGTTATCCTATTAGCCAGATGCAAACACATTCTGAAGTCATCTACACGGCACTTACAGCCTTGCCTCTTCTTTTATGAAGATAGTCTTTACTTTCTTCCTTTGTGTGAGGAAGAAGAAACATATGAATGATTTCAGACACCTCAGCAACAAAAATGCAGAAGAAGCCACATTTAAGCTCTAATCAAGGACAGTCACATGATGTCATGAATAAAGAACCGGGGCTGCAAATGGCCTTCAGCAAGTTGCATTCTCTGTAACCTGGGCCAGACCAAAGCTGTGACTTGGTCCTCCACCTCCGCTGGTATTTCTGAATTTCGCTTGGGTTTTGGCTGTCTGGTTCATGGTTGTAGTGATAACAAAAGGCTTGCAATTTAAAAGCAATGAAATTCTCAGTTGATAGGGCTTGGAAAGCTATAACCAGCAAAGCTGATTGTGTTACAAAGAAGTTTGCTCTCAACAAAAAGGCAGCAAGAAACCCACATGCTGCAGCTGCCCACCGACCAACCGAATCCCACCAAACTCCACATCTGCAAAGATAACTAAACTGTACTTAAATGCTCCGTCCCACTTTAAGCAATGGATCACACAGCTTAAGCACCTTTCCACTGGGATTGGACAGTCACGTGTCCTGGGAAGAAAACAAGTTTGGATTGATTTTGCTTCACTGTGTAAACAAGTAAATGAAATAATCCATTTTTTAAGCGAATGGCAGGAGTTACAGGCTTGCTCCACCCCGAACCTGGTCTAAATGAAATTTGCTTGCATATGGCTGTGCAAGAAGGCGATGGCACCCTACTCCAGTCCTCTCGCCTGGAAAATCCCATGGACGGAGGAGCCTGGTACTCTGCAGTCCATGACGTTGCTAAGAGTCGAACACAACTGAGCAACTTCACTTTCACTTTTCACTTTCATGCACTGGAGAAGGAAATGTCAACCCACTCCAGTGCTCTTGGCTGGAGAATCCCAGGGATGGGGGAGCCTGGTGGGCTAGTCCATGGGATCGCAAAGAGTCGGACACGACTAAGCGACTTCACTTTCACTTTTCACTTTCATGCATTGGAGAAGGAAATGGCAACCCACTCCAGTGCTCTTGGCTGGAGAATCCCAGGGACGGGGGAGCCTGGTGGGCCAGTCCATGGGGTCGCGAAGAGTTGGACACGACTGAAGCGACTCAGCAGCAGCAGCAGCAGTGCAAGATCACTTCCAAAAATAAAGAATGGAACACAGCAGAGGAAAACGCTGCCAGCCAAGGAAGGGTTGACGTGGTTGGCTCTGAGAACAGGACCTCAATTTCTCAAGGAATTGATGGTAAAAGAAAGAGTATTTTAAAAGTGGAGACAGGAGGGGCAAAATAGAGTTTTGGAATTGAGATAATTCCTTTGCTGTGGAATTGAAGGGCTGTATGAAAGGATTTGAGTCATAATTATGAAAGGGAATGAAAACAGGAGACGTCATTCCAAGCATGTGCATCAGACTCCATTCTTAAGATTCTGCGTGCTCGATGAACGCTGCAACAACTTTACCAAGCAGGCTCCACCTTTAGCTTCTGCCTCTTCAAAGAGGCCTCCTCTGACCCTCCTCTCTGAAGGGCTCCCATCACCCTCACCCACTGAGCACTCACTCACGCTGTGTCACAGGAGGGGGTGCCGCTTTTGTTCAGCCAGTGACACCCAAGTCTCTTGAAGTCACAGACGCATGTTATTCCCCGAGTGCTTGTCAACGCCCCTAACGGATTATCATCCTGTGGCTCCGCGCTGTATGACACAGATGGCAGAGCTGGAGGTGGCATTCCAACGCTGACGGTGACATAGACGGCGAGCTCAGAGTGGGTCAAGGGTCCAAATTTGAGTTCATCTGGATCAAGGCCTGAATCTCCAACCACTGCTTTAAATCACAAACCAGGCAAAGGCCTTCTCTCCTTAAACGTGGCCTGCCGCTCCCCTGTGGAGGCCTGCTTTCAGTAAATACAGTTGTAAATCCATCAAGAAATAAGATTTCAAAAGACCAGAGATCTATTCTACCTTCAACCTGTGATCTTCTCAGCATCTCTCTCTTCATATAGGTAGACACAGAGAGAGAGAGAAGAGATATGTGTATTCCTTCTCTTTGCCATCTTTCCCTCCTGCCCATATAAAACCTGAATCAGTGAATTATATATTGCCAGAAGACGAGTGAGAAGGCAATGGCACCCCACTCCGGTACTCTTGCCTGGAAAATCCCATGGACGGAGGAGCCTGGTAGGCTGCAATCCATGGGGTCGCTAAGAGTCAGGCACGACTGAGCGACTTTGCTTTCATTTTTCACTTTCTTGCATTGGAGAAGGAAATGGCAACCCAGTCCAGTGTTCTTGCCTTGAGAATCCCAGGGACGAGGGAGCCTGGTGGGCTGCCGTCTATGGGGTCACACAGAGTCGGACACGACTGAAGTGACTTAGCAGCAGCAGCAGAAGACGAGTGCAGGCTACCCCAACTACATTAAGCTTGCTCCTTCTCAAATTCAGTCTAGCGCATTCATTCCAGATGATTAATAAGCAAGAGGGTTCCACAAACTCACTGAATAATCCCTTCTGGGACTCAGAGGGATTATCATGATAGAGGGGAGAATAGGGTTAGAAAAAATGGAAGTACAGAAACAATGCTTAGTGTGTTTAGAAAGTCAAGGTCCTCTGGTGGAAAGAAGGGCTTCTCAATATCACTGAATACAAAGGTGTGTTAAAGTCTGCCTTCAAAACACCACGAGTCTTCCTTAATGTGTGTGTGTATGTGTGAGTGTGTGTGCAAATGTGGGGGGGAGTGTGTGTGTGCATGAGAGCATGTGTGTGTGTGACTGTGCGTATGTG
>SJXQ01004387.1:41285-51743 GCA_006408695.1 Aepyceros melampus | reverse complement strand
ACACGCCAGTCGGGGAGGGGGGTTGGGAAAGGGGGCGGAAAGGGAACTGGGGGAGGTGGAAATCTCAGGAGCCCTGGGGCCTGGCACATAAGAGGGACCACATGAGCCTGAGGAGCATGGATAGACGGATCTTACTCACATGCGCCGGACTGCCAGGGAGAAATGATGACACTTGCCCGGCACCTCGGGGGTTCTGGCCCCGGACAAGCACTTCCGGGCACTTCCTGCTTTACCGGCTGTGAACTGGCTCCTATGAGTCCAACTCCCCTCCTGCAGGGAAGGTGGGGTGTGCATTCCTCCTGATTCAACAGCATCCTGGGAGGCAGGGAAGGTCAGAGGAAATCCACATGGGGCACCACCCACGGGTCAAAGAGAGACAGGAACAAATGCGACCCGGCCAGGGTTCCCCTCCACTCCCCTCCCAGCTCCTCCGTTCCATCCTTCACAGCCCTGGCCCTCGCCCCTGGCTGACCAGAAGCGGCCCTCCACTTCAGCGGGTGGCTCTGGCCTGACTTCTCCAGAGAGATGGGCTGAAAAACAGACCATTAGGTATCGTATATTCCGTTTCTTAAAGCAAGCCTTTGAGCAGCGGGTCTCCTATCTAAACCTGCAGAGCAGGGTGGGAGAAGTGCCTCACTGCTTTCTCGCCTCGCCCTCCAGGAAGTCCTCCGGGCCTCCATATGTAGGTTTCTGTTCTCTGCTTTCTTGCATGGCTGCGCTTGCTGAGAAGATGCTGGGAATCAATCACACGTTTCCCCTGCATGCAGTCTGCATAGCAATCACTGCAGAAATAAATATGATGGGCTTGGCGTGGCGGGATCTATGCAGAGTGCCATGAGATAAATAAAACAGGAAAACTGTGTGAGCTGTTTCTACTTGATTAGCTATAAACCCGGGCTCAGGCAGTGATCAGAGAACCCAGTGGATATCACCAACAGAAAATGGCTCCTTGCTTGCCTGGACTTTCCTTTTTTTTCCAAATGAGAATGTTGCCACCTGGTGGCAGGTCTCCAAGTCACCACCGGCAATTTTCGACCCAATTCAGAAATACAATTAAACTCAAACCAGAGTGCAGAGGTCAGCGGCTGACAGAGAGGAGGAGCTGTGGATAACAGAAGGAGCACAGATTTTAAATTACTTGCTGGCCTTGTAGAGTCCCACGTATACATTTTGTTCCCAGGAGATCAAATCTCTTACAAACCCTTCTCTGTTCTTCTGCAGCGTTCATCTTCCCGGAACGTGGCTTTCCAGGTCTTCCATTCTTCTTGCTCCTAGATACTCTGATTGTATCCTTTATTTAGTGCCTAATATGCTACCCCCTGGAGGAGGGCATGGCCACCCACTCCACTACCCTTGCCTGGAGAATCCCCATGGACAGAGGAGCCTGGTGGGCTGCAGTCCATGGGGTCACAAAGAGCCAGAGACGACTGAGCGACTAACTGCCCAGCACAGCACATTACCTGTCTTCTCCAAGGGTCCACAGAGACTCCTCCAGCCACCTTGAATTTCCCCCTCCTCCTCCAGCCTCCCGATGCATTCATCTTTGTGCCACAAAATATGCAACCTGATACAATAATCTGCTCAATGTTCCTAGGCTGTTAGAACCTTCTCTTTGTCTGAGGTATACGCCTCTGAACCTCCTAAATATCTATGCCACAGTCTCCAACTGGAAGTCAGGGACAACCCAGCCTGGAGGTAGGCTGAGTTTTAACATTCACACAGTAAAAACAAAACAAAAGCCACTGTTTCAATATCAGGAGATTCCACATAAAAATGTGAATTTCTAGAATTTCTTAATAAAAAAAAAATCTGCTAGGCACTCTAAGCATGAAATAGGCATGTTTCTCTTTTTCCCTCAGTCCCCACCACACTTTGGCACACCATGAATACCAGGTCTGAATTCCAGTTGCCATTTATCTTTTCACTTGCTGTGAGCTTTCCTTACAGTTGAGAAATGTTTTTATGTCCATGTTTCCATTAAAAGTAGGAAAAATAAGCAGTAGCCCAATAGACAGAACACAAAGGCAGGAAGCATACTTCTCTGGGATCTTGTCCGTGTAATGCACAAATGTACAATCCACTTTGTTGCTGTTATTTGTCTGACCGTTTATGAGACTCGGATTTGTTAACCCTTGGTTTGCCGTAAGAAGCCCTGGTCCTCCCTCCAAAGGGCTCTGCCTGTCCAGCCCTGCCCACGCTCTCTCTCCTGCTGCCTGTAGATCAGAGATGGGTAAATCCTTTTCCCTAAAGGATGTGAAAACAAGATGCCGCTCTGTGAGCCAACGGTCTCTGTCACAACTGCTCAACTCTGCTGTTACTGCACAAAAGCATCCGCAGATAATATGGAAACAAATAGGCATAGTGGTGTGCCAATAAAACTTTATTTATGTAAGGAGACAGCAGGCTTACCAATCCCTGCAATGGGACATCTGTCCATCGGGCCATCCTCCTTTCGACATCACGTCCTCCATCCTTGGTCAGGCTCACCTGGGACACATTCTCAGTGAAATAAGTCTGTTTTAAATCCTTCCTTCCCTGCTAGGCTGAAAGCTCCAAACTCCAAGAGCAGGGACTCACGCAACATACAAAGATGGAGCTAAAGGAGGGGCCGTGAAGGGCCTCAGGCGGGCGCCAGATGAAGCGTAGAGAGCTCTGGCTTTGGTGAGAGGAGGCCGACCGCTTCTCTCCAGGGACAGGTCTGCGCGGGAGCGCCTCACGGCTGACACAGGAACCCACTGCACTGGGGACCCAGGCGGCCTCTAGCTTATCCCCTCCCTTAAGAAAGCTCCCAGGCCCAGGGTCCCGGTGGCGCGCCAACCCCTACCACTGTGTTTGCAGAAAGGAGCTTAAGTTCTAGAGCGTGTTCCTCAGTGCAGGCGAAGATCCATGGAAGTGACTCGAAGAAGTCATGGGAGACTGCCGCTTTTATTTTATTCACTCATTTGTATATTAAGTGAATTGGTTCTCCATAAGGATTAGTTATTGTCAAAACTCCAAGCCTGCTGCTGCTCCAGGCTTCTGCCTGGAATATTCAAGATTCTGCACAACACACAAGCAAAACACCTCATATTTATCTGCTGTCTTTCCAAATACTGGTGGAGTGTTGCCTTAAATAAAATGAACAAAATTCCACAGTTAGAAATGAATTCCTTTGACTTAAACTATGCCCCTTATTTGATGAGTACTGCCTGCTCATGATGTGTCTCAACAAGGACTTCTAGCCAAACCTTTCCGTTCCCTCACTGCCGCGGGGCGTCAGCAGGACCGCTGGACCTCAGAGGACAGTGCTGGGTGAAACGGGGCATTCAGAGATGACCAGCCAGCACTTCTTAGTACTTCAGCAAAAGAACCCAGGGCCTCTGTACAGCCTCGGTGAAGGAGGAACCCGCAGAGTACAGATGTGCCAATCAGTCCACCAGGACGGGGGCCAAAGAGGAGTTTAATTTAATTTAAAAGAAATTCAGAGATGCAGCACATAGCCTTCTTGACTTAAGAACAGAGATTCGTGTGTGATGAGCAGTGTGGCCAGGGAAGGCGGGGCACGGAGATGCCCTGTGTGCCAGACCCAGCACCAGGCTCATCCTGAGCCGTAACACAGACCAGGGACACTCACCTCTCTCCTGGGGAAACACACCTTTCCCCGAGAGCAGTGGGGGCAATGATGCTGGCCTGATCAGAAGCCAAACGCGTCCAAGCAACCATCACCTGGGAGACCAGAGTTCCCTCCGCAGACCCACATCACTTGCCCTCTTCCTAAGAGCTCTTCATACCAAACAGGGACCCTTTGAAAATAGGGCCGTTTCACTCGCCTCCTTAAGCCCTCCACTGGCTCCCATCAAACCTGAGGCAAAGTCACACCCTTATGAGGACCGTCAAGACCTATGGCCCTGACTCCCGGCCACCTCCCATCAACAGCCGCCCTGGTCTTCCTGTCTCAGAGCTTTGCTGTTCCTTCTGCCTGGAAATCTTCTGCCTGGAAATCTTGTCCCCTCAAAATTGCTCATGGCTCCTTCCCTTTATTCAGGTCTCAGAAGGTCTTTCTTGCCCAGTCTGTTTAGAATAGCCTTTGCTCCCATCCCTGCCACATTCTGTCCACCTGCCGTATCTCCTCCATAGCAATAATCACACCAGACGTGTTGATCGTTATTTGAATATTGTCTGCATTCTCGGTTAGAACTTGGTTTTAGAGAACAGGGATTGACTTTGTCTGGCCTTGTTTCCTGAGAAAACGGCCTGAGACAGCGACCCCAATAAAAGCCAATCAATGAAGGGACCTCCCTGGCCGTCCAATGGTTAAGAATCTGCTTCCAAGGTAGGGGACGTGGGTCAGTCCCCGGGCGGGGAACTAAGATCCCACAGGCCTGGGAACACCTAAGCCCGCACATCGCAACTACTGAGCCCAAGGAACAAAGACGCAGTGCAGCCAGAAGCATAGGCAAATAAACACAAAAGCATTCAGAGTGAGCGGGCCATCCAGCCACCCTCCAACGCTCTGTGCTCCCTCAGTGAGACACTCGAGTAGGGCATGAGTTTACCATCAGCAGAGACATCCGGGTGGTGCCTGAGCTACCCTTGGCAGAGCTCTGCTGGAGACCAGGCTATGCGAGGCATGAGAGCGCTGAGAGCAGGCTTCTGTCCCAAGGCCGTGCACACACCTGCCTGAGCAGCCTCAGGGGCCTGAGAGCTTGCAGGTGACCTGAGGCTTGCATGCACACGGCGGGGTTGTTCCCAAGAGACAGTGCCCCCAGCGTTTGCTGACTGCTTCCATGTTACTGGAAACGCAGAGGACTCGAGTCCCTGCCCTTATGAAGGTCCAATTCTAATAGAAACAAGAGGTAGCAGAGAGTCCAAGAGGGTGACTGAGGCCCCTAAGGACCCTCACAGGGCCCGGCAAGGGTCTGGGAACAGCTGGGCGGGGTCAAGGACATGATTGGTGCCTTGAATCAAGAAAGTAACCAAGAACAATTTCGACCAGGTCAAGTGAAATTGGAGGTCAAAAGGGTTAAGAAGCAGTGTCCTAGAAGATCCCTTCCAAGAAGGGCAGAAGAGCACGCCAGGCGTAGGGAATGCCCAGAACTGCCCGGTTCAGCGGCTGACACCCAAGCTCTTCTGAGCAGACTCTCCTCGCTCTGAGAGTGAGCGACGACTCCCCAGGAAGCCAGAGCCTGACGATGGCCGTGACGCCAGATGGGGCTTCAGGGCGGCAGTGCCCGCAGAAGTGCATCCCTGCAGCTCAGCGCGCGGAAGAGCAGTGTATCCAGTGGGAGTTAACAAGGACACGAAACACCACAGGCAGACCTGAGCGCTGAGCACCAGAGCAGCCGTGATACTAGGCACCGGTCAGAGCCCACAGGAACAGAGCTGAGACCGCTCTTCGCTGGTCCATGGGCGCACAGGGTGTATCCGTATGGCGTCTCCAGAGCCCCCGACTTGGGGAGCTTATCATTTGCTTGGTGAACTCCCCCACCCACAGGAAAGGCTCTGCACAAGAGGATCCCCCCCTCCCTCCAGCTACAAGTGGAGAGGACCCCGTTGGGAAGAGCAGCTGCATGTGGACCCTCGAGAGCCCTGGACACTCACTGTCTTCTGTGAAGTGTCCTGTCTGCAGAGCCGGCTGAGATCATGCCTGCCAGCCTGGCGAGTGTGCGCTTGTCGCCCAGTCGTGTCCGACGCTTTGCGACCCCAGGGACTGTAGCCCGTCAGGCTCCTCTGTCCATGGGATTCTGCAGGCAAGAATACTGGAGTGGGTTGCCATGCCTCCTCCAAGGGATCTTTCCAACCCAAGGTTGAACCCAGGTCTCCCAAATTGCAGCAGATTCTTTACAACTGAGCCACCTGGCAAGCCCACGTGTTTAACATTATCAGGCTCATCTTATCCCCTGGAGAAGGCGATGGCACCCACTCCAGTGTTCTTGCCTGGAGAATCCCAGGGACACGGGAGCCTGGTGGGCTGCAGTCCATGGGGTCGCAAAGAGTCGGAGACAACTGAGCGACTTCCTTTCACTTTTCATTTCCATGCATTGAAGAAGGCGATGGCACCCCACTCTAGTGTTCTTGCCTGGAGAATCGCAGGGATGGGGGAACCTGGTGGGCTGCCGTCTATGGGGTCACACAGTCGGACACAACTGAAGTGACTTAGCAGCAGCAGCAGCATCTTATCCTGTAATCAGAACCAACTACATAATTGGTGGTCTCCGGTGAAAATCCAAGTTGTGGATCTCATTTAAGAATCACTGGGAGTTTCAGGGTGGCCACAGCAGGGCATTCAACAAAGCAGAGTCCTTCCAAGTGTGGCCCCGAGTGACTGCACGGGGCCCACGTCCACAGAGCTGGCCCTGACCGCAACAGCAGGTGAGTGGCATTAAAGTTCTTTTTATTAAATGACCACAGTTCCCACGACTACTGTTTATAAGCATCTCGACTTGAGGCCGGACTCAATGGAATGTCTGCCTCCCTGTTTTACAAATAAGGAAACCAGATTTCAGGGGATTAAGGGCAGCTGAGCGGGTTGATGGAGGGAACATAGACGTGGGATCTGGGTCTTTATGACTCTGAGGCTGTAACTAGCAGGGGTCCTCAGTCTCGAATTGTTAAATAGTTAGATGCGTAAGATTCCCACTGGCCGCACTGACAAGAGCCAGCAGAGAGAGCGGGCCAGGAGGGCGGCCCGGCGCTCCTCCTCAGGTGGGTGGAGGTTCTATGTGAGGGACGGGCCGGGACAAGAGCCTTTCTCACTCACCGGGGAGCCTGAGGTGCGGCTTCTCATCGTACGCGTTCACCCGGGGCTTCTCCCAGGCCCAGCAGGATTCTGCCCGTGCTCACGTCTGCCCTGACCAGTGCGTCCTGCTAACACAGCTGGTGGGCCATGCTTATCCGCTTTCCAGGGGAACTGAGGGAGGTGTTAGCCCAAGGCTAAAAGTGTCCCTTTCAGAAGACGGAAGGGTCTGGGGGCCTCTTGCCCACAAATCCACAGAGGATGAGACAGTTGGATGGCATCGCCAACTCGATGGACTTGAGTTTGAGTAAACTCCGGGAGTTGGCAATGGACAGGGAGGCCTGGCGTGCAGCAGTCCATGGAGTCTCAAAGAGTCGGACATGACTGAGCGACCAAACTGAACTGAACTGCCCACAAATGCTTTCTACCTCGACAGAGGGAGTCCTTCACAGACACGGGACTCCCCAGGTCTGCAGGAGAGCATGGCTCATGAGAGACTTTGCAGGTGTCTTCAGCTCCACGTAGCACCCCCAAGCCGGGGTGCCATGACCAATCTCTTTAGTTTGCCTTATTTTGCTTGATAGTAGTATTTATTCACAGCAAGGAGATAGTCAAATCAGCATTGCAAAAACAATTAATGCAGGTGTGCTCAACTGCTTTTGAAAATGACCAACAGAACCCTTGACTCATGGGAGGGATCCCACTTCCGGGACTCACACCTGAAGATGAATATTCATGAATGCTCATCACAACATCATTAATAATCTTTCTGAGAGAGTAGCATTGAAACACATACCCTCCCGTGTGTGTAACAGACAGCTAGTGGGAAGCTGCTGTCTAGTGCAGGGAGCTCGGCCCTGGGCGCTGACGACCCGGGGGGTCGGGGGTGGGAGGCCAGGGAGGGGCATATGCATGCTTAGAGCTGAGTCTCACTGTTGTAACCATCACAACACCACCAAGTAATTGTCCTCCAACTAAAAATTTAAAAAACTGTCTAGAAACAAATGCTCGCGTGAAGAGCAGGAATTGATTCATGGGAAAGTAATATATTGGAATACAATGGAACCAGCAAAAACCATGTTTCAAGTTTCTTTCATGATCCGGAAATTCTTAGATTATCATTCCAAGTGAAAAAATTAACTGTTCAAGGTATAGCTGTGATTTTTGAAACAAACGTCGATTCTACGTCTAGGCATAGAACACACCAAAATGTAAACTGGTCGTCCACGAGAGGTAAGACTACAGCTGATTGTATTGAGTTTCTTTTTCACTCATACAATTTCTGTAATTTTCAACAATGCACTTATCTGGCTCTTTAGATCAGAAAACAAAGAAGAACAAAACAAAACTAGAGTGTATAATTCCAAGAAGCTGAGCTGTGGGATTTTCAGCTGAAAGGGAGTTAAGAGCTAACTAATAATGATCCGGTCTGGTGTTCACAGGGGTTTTCATTTCGTAAAAGGCTACTGAATTTAGTAATGTTGCTGCCTAAGTGAGCAGCTGCGTCCTCATGGACTGGGGGTTCCCTGAACCTGGGGGTCTGCTTAGCCTGCCGACCCAGCCCACCAGACTCCCTCATGGACGTATGAAGCCAAACTCAACTGCCTCACAGACGCCACCCACACTTGAAGTTTCAAGCAGGCATCCTGCTGGGTAAAAATCAAAGTTAGAGGAAACACCCCGGAAAAAAAAACAAAGACCTGTGTTTTATAGATGCTACGGGTATTTTCCAGATTTTAAACGTGTTTCTTTATTCACTGTATAAATCAGACAATATAACATGACATTCACCAAAAATACATTTAAAATTTACTCCACATCCGTCCACCCAGACGTTAATACTCAATATTTAGGTTGTTGATGCACTTCCACTCCCTGTGGGTTGGGTGTGTGTCCACATATCCTCACGTCACACCCATGCATGCCTTCCCTGATCACACACGTGTTCATCTATGTAAACACACACACACACACACAGATCCATAGATCCTCCCACCTGCTGCCTGCGCCCTGCTCCTTGTCTTTCCCATGCAGGGACTCATCCTTCATGTGACGAGTATTCACTAAGCACCCTCCATGCATCAAACCTCTCCTGGGTATTTGATGGATACGGGGTAGAGCAGGGAACACAGTGAGCAAAGAGGGGGAAGGCAGGAAATGAAACTATGAGGAAGGAATTAGTTTTTATGACTTTTTTTGTTGTTGTTGTTGTTTTTTTAAAAGCTGGGTACCACAGGGGAAACGTCAGCGTAGAGTGCTGGGGGTCAGGGGACTGGCCAGGGAATGGACGGTAGTCATTTTAATTAGGGTGCTCAGGTTAAGACACTGAGAAGGATTCTTTTGAGCAAAGACCTTGCCCAAAGTCAGGAAAATCAAGCATGGCAGCTGACTGTGGAAGAGCTGTGAACGGGGCTGGGCTCAGGAGAGACAGATGCCTGAGAGGAAAGAGAGGGTGAGGAAAGGACGCTGGGGGATCGGGGGCACTGCCCTCCTCAACCAACGGGTGAGAGTCTGCCGTGCAATGTGGGGCCGCTGGCTCCATCCCTGGTTGGGGGCTGAGCTCCCACTTGCTCAGGAGCACCTACACCCACAACCAGGCCCACAGAGAGAGATCTACATGACCACTGAGGATCCTGGTGTCACAGCCAGGACCCACTGCAGCCAAGTGAGAAAATACAGATGCTCAAAATGTTAAAAACTCAGCATAGGAAAAGCAGAGACTCACTTTGTCAGCAAAGGTCCGTCTAGTCAAGGCTATGGTTTTTCCAGTAGTCATGTATGGATGTGATAGTTGGACTGTGAAGAAAGCTGAGCCCCGAAGAATTGATGCTTTTGAACTGTGGTGTTGGAGAAGACTCTTGGGAGTCCCTTGGACTGCAAGGAGATCCAACCAGTCCATCCTAAAGGAAATCAGTCCTGAATATTAATTGGAAGAGCTAATGCAGAAGCTGAAGCTCCAATACTTTGGCCACCTGATGTAAAGAACTCACTCATTGGAAAAGACTGTAATGCTGAGAAATATTGGGGGCAAGAGGAGAAGGGGACGGCAGAGGATGAGATGGTTGGATGGCATCTCTGGCTCAATGGATTTGAGTTTGAGCAAACTCTGGGAGACAGTGAAGGACAGGGAGGCCTGGCATGCTGCAGTCCATGGGGCCATGAAGAGTCAGACACGACTGAGCGACTGAACAATTTAAAAAAACAACTCGGGGCAGGGCATGTCGGTGTGGCAGACCGCACAGGACTTTTTGAAGGCCACGCTGAGGACTTTGGCCTTTCCTCCAAGCTTGGCAGGAAAGACCACGTGAGCGGTGGTCACAGCTGCCGTGGACAGAGATGTGAAGACAGCCTGTGCCCCGAGGCCTGTGCGTCCTCGGGGGCAGCGTCAGACGGCCCCTATCAGCCCGCCAGGTGACAGCTGTGGGTGACCACAAGCTGCCCGTTGTGTCTCAGGTCTGCACTGGGAACAGTGGATTTTCCCACACCTGATTCAAACACACCAGTAAAACTCGCTGAGCTGCTCACATGCTGGCACAGAAGAGGTGCCGCCCGCCTGCCCAAGACGAGGGCGAGACGGCTCCTCTGGCTCCAGCACGGGAGCTGGAGGTGAGCCGATTGACACAAAGGTTTTACTACCAACTGCTGTGATTCATGGGGTCGCAAAGAGTCAGACACGACTGAGCGACTGAACTGAACTGAACTGAACACACCCTTCAGCTTCCAGGGGCTGGAAATCGAGGCCT
>SJXQ01004387.1:22977-40693 GCA_006408695.1 Aepyceros melampus | reverse complement strand
GCTGGCACGCACACGCACACAAACACCCCCTCCTCTCTACTCCTCCCAGCTGGACTGTGAGCCCTGTGAGGGCAGGGCTTGTGTCTGTTTTATTCATCACCAAGTCCAGTGTCCCCAGCATGCATAACACTTGTCATTATTAACCCGTGTCGACGGCTGAGTGAGTGAGCCCATGAGGGGCTCTGAGGAGCTCCCATCAGAGCATCCTCTCTGGCGGGAGTTACAGGACAGGCCTTTCCCCAGCTCCTTGGGTGAGGGCGGCAGGGCTTCTAGGCGAGGAGAGGAGACAGGCCAGCTCCCCGCGTGCGTGCCCAGAGGGGACCACCAGAAGCGCTGGCCATCCCTCCGTCCTCACGGGCCTCTCACACGGGCTTAAGCTGCTGAGAAAAATCACTTCCGTGCATTAGTTCAGCACAGGTCTTGGTGTCTAATATAATGCTGGACACAAACCGAGGTTGTTAGTCGCATTTGAGGAATTAATAAATACGTGCCTGAGAGTGCATATGTGTGTCACTCCAGGCTTTTTTGACTCAGAGAATAGGATCACTCGAATTATCATTCCTGTTCCCCTGGAGAAGTTCAGCTTTGAGCAAAACCGCTCATGGAGAAGAGAGAAAGTGGAAGACCAACTTGAGCCTATCTGGGGGACTCAGCGTTCTTTGCATCCCTGGGTTATTTGTAACATAGTCTAATAACGAGCTGGGTGTGTCTGAAGCTCCCACTACCCTCTCGCTTAGAGTGAACACCCGGTGCACTGCTGGGCACATTTCAGGCATTGTCTGATCACAACCCAGATAAGAAAAGGAATATGCCGGCACCAGGATGGCCCAGTGAGGGTACATCCCAGGCCACCGCCCCTCCACACGGCAGGAGAGCAGAGACCTGGCCATGACGGAGTCAACCTGCCCCACACCAAGGCTTCAGGGCGGCTGCTCCTGCCCAGGGTGCTCCTGGCACGTAGGGTCTCTCCAGTGGCCCTTTGGGACTCCTCAGCTGGGCGGGGAGCACACAGGTGGAGCGTGGGCACAAACAGGAGTGCTGCCTTGAGGCTCTGTCTCTAGAGAAAAGAAGCTCTGCTGTTTCTTATTTGGAATCTGAGTAAGTTTCCTCCTCTCTCTGGGCAGCTTTGCATTAAGATGCTTTCTTATCTCAGCAGGATCTATCCTGTGTTTGTCAAGAATTCACTTGGTGTGTTTTTCTGCATGCAATCAAAAAAAAAAAAAAAAGTCCTTCTTTGCATCAGATATTTGCATACAAATTATATCTGGCACTTTTATAACAGACTATGGAGTCTTCCGTGTGCTCTGGTGTGGCACGGATTATTACAATGGGGAAATACACATTTTTCTAATAACGCATTGCTTTTTTCACAGATGGATCTGTAAGAGAGTTATAAGAATGCAAAAAAAAAAAAGATTTCTACAACAACAAAAAATAAAGCAGGTCTGACATTCTGACAGCTTCTTCCAGTGAAAGATGGCTCAGTGGGTCTTTGAATTATCCTACCCTGCCTGCTTGCTGATGGTTGTGCTTAGAGAATGAGTTGTACAGACACTTACAAGGAACAAAATCATTAGCAAAGAGACGCTGGGACATTGCAGTGACGATTGTGGGAAGAAGCACCGGGCCTTAATCAGATTCCAGTGAAAAGAGCTGCTCTTTTGCAAAAGGTAGATGGGTCAGGCTTCCCTGGTGGTCCAGTGGTTAAGAGTCCGCCTGCCAATGCAGGAGACACAGACCCAACCCCTGGTCCAGGGGGATCCCACCTGCCACGGGGCCACGGAGCCCGTGGGCTGCAGCTCCTGCAGCCAGCCCTCCCGAGACCCAGCGCTCCAAGGAGAGAAGCCGCCCCGTGAGACGCCCGTGTACCACAGCTGGAGAGCAGCCTCCATCCGCTGCAACCAGAGAAAGCCCTGCCCAGCGGTGAAGACCCAGCACAGCCAAAAATAAAAGAATTTCTTTTAAAAAGGTAGGAGGACCCCACCTTGAGAAGAATCCCAAGTTTCACATAGCAAGAGAGACGGTAACAGTGGGCCGCGCCAAGGCTTGGAGCTCACGGCCAAGGGCAAGGAACTTAAAACCCGAACAGAGCGCCAGACCCTGGGTTTCCTGTGCGTTAATTCCTCAAATTCTCAAAAGAGAATCTCCATACAGATTGCCTGCTACACTGCGGGCCTTCAAATCACCGTTGAATAAATACGTGGATCCATCATTTTTATAAAATGGATTCCAGGAGAAATTTTAACATTTGCCTAAAGCACTCTAGGGGTCACACCGAGTTCTGCTGGACCCGAAAGCCGTCCCTTGCTTTGTCTGTTGAATAGGGGTGTGTTCCTGTGTCCACAGAGGGAAGATCTGGGAACGGAAAATGAGTGGGAAACAATGAACCATTCCTCCTCGAACTCAGGGGGTATTCCAGACAACATGATAACTTTCATGGGCCAAGAAACACTGCTGCCTTCATGGACCTCTTCCTCCATAAAATGCTACTGAAAACTGTATTACATGACTGGGTTTGTATAAACCCATTTAATCCAGGCTGGATTTTTCTCCTGATTTTATAAGAAAGTAAAAGACTTTTATGGGCCTCTGAAAGAATCGTGGAGGCCAGGCACCTCCTGAGTCTAGTGGAGGCCCTGACAGTCTCAGGTAAAAGCTCCACCAACTGGAAACACTGCGCCCACAGAAACTTCACAGTGAGTCCACATCCCTGCGAGGCTCTGGCGCTGACAGACTTTGCCAAACGCCACTGAGATAAATACCGAGCAGCTCAGTCAGGATTCTGTTTGCCTGCACCTGCTAGAGATCTATCCACAGCGGCTTCCCTGCAGGAGGAATTCTTCATACAAAGTGAGTCAAGACAAGGGCAGACTTTGTACAAGGGCTGGTCCAGCTACTCATGCAGGGTCATAAAGGACCTGCTCCTTCTAGCTTCCTCTTGGAAATTCTTATCTTTGTTCCTCATGGAAGCAATATGGCTTCTCCAGCTCTAGCCATCCCATCCACATTCCAGGCAGGATGGAGAGGCTCGCGCCAAGGATGAGGGATAAAAGGCTTCACCTTAGAAACTTTGTTTTATGGGGAAAAGAAAGCCTTCTGCAGACGGGAACTGTGTCTCATGACATTCCAGAGAATCTAGAAAAGTGTTTTCAGGCAGAATCACTGCTTTCTCCAAAGAAAATGAGAGTTGTTGGTTAAGAAAAAAGGGTTAGTGGGGGGTGGGGAGGGGGGAAATGGAGTTGAATGAGCAATCTGCAGCATCTGCTTCAACAGCCATAATTCCTTTAAAACTAAATGACCAAACCTTTGAAAACAGTACTCAGTTCAGGAGAGTTTCGGCTCAACAGAAAACTGGGCGAGTTCTTCAGTTTTCACTAGAATGTGATAATCCAGGCCACTCTGCCCTCTTTAGCAAAACAGACATAATATCATACTGAGCGTTAGCTAACATGCCTGCAGTAACCAACTCCCCAAGCTGTATTTATTTTTTAAATCCCTTATTTACTTGTACAAGAACACTGAACTCATCTTTCTAGGCCAAAAAACTAGGCGGGTCATTGATATCTACTTCTACCTGGCTGAATATTATCTGCTTGCTTATTTTTGGCTCAAGGGCCGTCCTCTCAGCAAAAATCACTGCTGTTTGCACCAGAGGAGGCTGAAAATGCCTTAAGGTCAGTGCTCTCCCAGCCCAGGGAGCCGAAATGCAGCTTCCTGATGCTTCTCCTACCGGACAGTGAGGTGACTGGGACCTTCCACTGAGCACAAATCTCGGTCATTAATGCACACAGTCAGCACCTTCAGCTCACAGTCAGAACCAAGCTGTGAGGGTGACCTAACAAGACACTCAGCTGTCCTCCTGGGGCAGGATCAGGGTGGCCAGCCGCCTAGGCTGGCTGGGAGTCTGGGCTTCCCTGGACGCTGGGCCCTGTGCTCACACTGGGAAAGTCAGGCAGCCGGGGGGAGTTGGCTGTGGTGAGTACCATGCCCACGCAGCCCTGGCTTAGAACCAACGGAAAGCGTATCATTAACAAAAACTAACATTGGTTTGAGTGACAATGCTGTCCCAGCCCCCTCTTAACAGCTTACACGTAAGATTTTGTCTTCTCAAGAACTCTAAGAGGAAGAGACTTTTGTTATTCCCATCTTACAGGGAGGGAAAACAGAGGTGCAAACTTTTAAAATCACTAAATGAAGCCAGTGGTAAAGAACCCGCCTGCCAGTGCAGGAGACAGAGATGTGGGTTCAATCCCAGGGTCGGGAAGGTCCCCTGGAGAAGGAAATGGCAACACACTCTGGTATTTTTGCCTGGAAAATCCCATGGACAGAGGAGCCTGGCGGGGTACAGTCTATAGCATCACAAAGAGTCAGACACGACTGTGCGTGCACACGCACACACACTCCAACAAACGTGCTGTTTCATATTATATCGTAAGACATGCAGTAAGAAGCAGCAGAGCCGAGAACGTTCTTGGGGGTCCCATGGCTGAGACCACGTGCTCCCCGTGCAGGGCGCTCGGGTCTGATCTCTGGCCAGGAAACCGGACCCCCCTGCTGCAACTGGACTGAGAGACCCACGTGCCGCCACAGAGAACGAAGCTCCCCCTGCTGCAACCAAGACCTGGTGCGGCCAAGTAAACACATATTTTGAAAGAGAAGAAGTGGCAGAGGTGGACTCAGACCCAGGCAGCCTGACTCTAAAACCGAGCCCCTGCCTCACTTGAGCCCCTCAAGAGACGTGGGTCACATAAGCGCAGGCCCATTGCTCACATACATCCCTGCTCTCCCCGAGCACTTCCATTTGCAGCTGCGGGAGAGGAGGAGGTCGGTGGGCAGAGTTTCATCCTTGCTTTCCTCTGCTGGTTTCAACTGGAGGCACTTTTGCCCCCAGGGGACATTTGGCAGTGACTCTGAAAGCACCTCACAGATGAATCATTTTTACAATTTTCAAAGTTTTCATAGCTATGACTTACCCTTGGTCTTAACCGAATGGGTAGAAGAGCTGTTGCTGCATTTTTGTGGAAGAGGATGTGGAGTCAACTCTGCCTTCCAGCTGTTTGGAAACTAGTGATGCAGAAACAGCAACAGCCAGCCAATTTGGTTTAGACATATTACAGTTAAAAACAAAAATGTGTGTCTCATGTTGTGAAGATAAGCACACATGCAAAGGAACAAAACACAACAACAAAACCCCTGCAGCCTCTCAGCCGCCCTGGCTGCGCACTCGGTAAACGGAAGGTCCCAACAAAACCCGTGCAGCCTCTCAGCCGCCCTCGGCTGCGCTCGCTAAATGGACGGTCCCACGATGTCAGCCCATCAGCCGCCCTCGGCTGTGCACTCACTAAACGCAGCCCATCAGCCACCTCGGCTGCATGCTCGCTAAACGGAAGGTTCCACGATGTCTGCAAAGTAAAGAAACTGCTTGGATGTTTGCTGCTGTTCCGTCACTAAGCATGTCTGACTGTCTGCAGCCCCGTAGACTACCGTGCACCAGGCTCCTCTGACCTCCCCTCTTTCCTGGAGTTGGCCCAAGTTCATGTCCATTGAGTCGGTGATGCCATCCAACCATCTCATCCTCTGTCGTCCCCTTCTCCTGCCTTCAATCTTTCCCAGCATCAGAGTCTTTTCCAGTGAGTCAGCTCTTTGCATCAGGGGCCAAAGGATTGCGATTTCAACACCAGTTTTTCCAGTGAATATTCAGGGCTGATTTCCCTTAGGATTGATGCAATATTTACCAAAGCTTCACTTATGGATAAAACTTTCTTTTCACCCTCAGGAACTTGGATTTCCATCACAAAGACGGTACTCAGGAGATCCTCGTCTGGTCCTGTCCGACCCCTTCCTGTTAACTGACATTTCTTCCAGGTGGCGAGAGGACCAGAACTGGACACTGGGCTTCTGTGCTTTCAGAGCCATCTTCCTGCCTCCAGAGTTCTTCCTAGTGTTCTCCGCTCTTTTCTTCCCCTCTCCAGGTAAATTGCAGGATCATCAGAAACCCCACTGAAGCCTCTATAGGACGCCACTGTGATCTTTATCTTCAAAGCCAACCAGCCAGACCTCTGGCTTGAAATCTGCATGACAGCTAAAGGAGAGTAAATTTGGGGGCTGGCTTCCTTTGATAACCAAATGTTTCTCTTTCTTTGTTCTGAAGGTAGAACTTTAAAAGAAATTCAGTGATGAGGAAAATAATTCTACAGCATCTAGCTCTGTGCAGCCACTGTGACTGGCTTGGGGCATTTGCTTAAAATAGGAGCTGCGTGGCTTGTCTGCAACGGAGGCGATTGTTAAATGACTGGACTGGAAGGTTTAAGCAGGGGTCCTGGGTGGCAGCCACAGGTGAAAGCAGGAAAGAGGCAGGAAGAGTCAATGGGAACCTCCCGCGCAGTCCCGCTCAGCTTGCCTTCCCTTACGCAGCGTCTCCCGCACGAGACCGGAGCAGACCTGAGAGACCCAGTCGGTTAGAATGGGGCCTCGTGTTCTGAGGAATGGGGCACTTCCTGCCGTAGCAGTAAACAAAGGAGGCCACAGTCAGCAGCGGCTGCCGTCGGGCAGCCGGTGACCGGTGAGCCCTGAGGGTGTGGAAACCCAGGCCGCCGGCTCTGGCAGCCAGTAGCCGAGGAGCACACTGAACAGATGACTTCAGCAAGGCCAGGCTCTCACATCTTCCCGCATGCTGCTGTTGATTCTACTTGGTGAGTTGTGAATGACTCTTCAGGGACCCCAAGGACTGTAGCCCACCAGGCTCCTCTGTCCACGGGACTCCGTCAGGAACACTGGAGTGAGTGGCCGTTTCCTTCTCCGGGCAGCTTCACGACCCAGGGGTTGAATCTGTGTCTCCTGCATTGGCAGGCAGATTCGTTACCACTGAGCCACCGAGGAAGCCCTTTCTGTTCCTAGAAAAGCCCTAAATCCCATAAGGTATTTGGTTTTCTGGAATTAACAACAATCTTTTGACATTTGGACAACCTGCCCTTTGTTGCAAAACTTCCACGTAACCCGGCTCCCGCCACGCCTCCTTGGAGCAGTGCTTTCAAGGTTACTTGAGATGTTGCCTACCCAGCTTCAGTTCAGTTCAGATGCTCAGTAGGGTCCTTCTTTCTGCGACCCCATGGACTGCAGCACACCAGGCCTCCCTGTCCATCACCAACTCCCAGAGCTTACTCAAATTCATGTCCATTGAGTCCGTGATGCCATCCAACCATCTCATCCTCTGTTGTCCCCTTCTCCTCCTGCCCTCAATCTTTCTCAGCATCAGGGTCTTTTCAAATGACTCAGCTCTTCGCATCAAGTGGCCAAAGTATTGGAGTTTCAGCTTCAACACCAGTCCCTACAATGAATATTCAGGAAGCCTACCCAGCTTAAAGTCCTAAAAATCCCTGCCAAAGAAAACATAACTCTCAGTTTTTAAGTTGTGTATATTTAAGTCAACAGTTCAAAAAGCAAGAAAGAAGAGCCATTCAAGGAACTAAAACGTAGTGTTTTCCTTTTTCTGCTTCTTCTCTCTCATTTGTCACTGTGTCCCTTATCTGCTATGATTGTCTTCAGAAAAACTAAGATTTTAAAATAGCACCAATTTAGGGGGTCACCTTTGGAGGGTCCATGTCTATCCTAACTGTTAACATAAGAACATTTAGTTCCCGTGCTGAATCGCCGAAATTGTACATCTTGAATTCTGCGCCTCACATGTGCTTTTTGTTCTTGTCAGAACAGGAAAAAAGTTGCAGGAAGCTAACACACTTGCCTTTATTTCACCTCCTGACACAGGGACATTCTGCAGCACAGTCCAGCTGGGCCTCCTGCTGAGTGAGGAGGGGCTGGAAGAGCCGTGGTTGTCCTCGTTCCCTTCCCTTCTCTGTCACACAGGAAGGACCGTGTGTGAGAAAAGACCTCATGGGCCCCTCAGCTGGCCATGTTTCCTGGACCTCCGCTGCCTGACTCCTGCAGGGGAAGCAAGTTCTGGGGCAGAAGGAAAGCCTCTGGGGCGGCCAAGGGCCCTGCTCACCCCGCGGTGGGTGTGCCACCCTTGTGTTTTACCTGCTTTAGGGATCCCAGAACCCCCATGCGCCCTGGGGCCTTGGGAGTTGTGTTCACGGGGCCGACGGTTAACGCCAGTTCTGTGCCTGATGCACAGTGAGGCCAGACAAACGGAGTTTGGAGCAGAGAAAGGCCGAGTGCAGGGCAACGGGTGGCTCATGCTCTGCACAGGAGGGTGCAGGTTGGGGGGCACAGGACGTGTGATCAGCTTGCGCACAGTTCCCTAACTGGCTGCTGGGAGGGAGCAGGCAGGGGCTCCCATTCCGTCCTTCAGCTCCAGGAGGCCTGGGCTGTGTGCTCATGCGCATCAGGTAGTTAACACCTTCCTTTCTGCAGTTTCTACATTTGCAAAACATCTCAGGAAACTTGCATCAAATACTGTTATCTAGGTCACTCAGCATCACCTTTCAGGATCTGAAATAGCTCAGCTGGAATGCCATCACCTCCACTACCTTCATTTGTAGTGATGCTTCCTAAGGCCCACTGACTTCACATTCCAGGATGTCTGGCTCTGGGTGAGTGACCACACCACCGTGGCTACTGGGTCATGAAGATCTCTTTCGTGTAGTTCTTCTGTGTATTCTTGCCACCTCTTCTTAATATCTTCTGCTTCTCTACAGTAAGATCATGGCATCTGGTCCCATCACTTCATAGCGAATAGACGGGGGAACAAAGGAAACAGTGTCAGACTTAATTTTCTTGGGCTCTAAAATCACTGCAGATGGTGACTGCAGCCATGAAAGTAAAAGCCGCTTGTTTCTTAGAAGAAAAGCTGACCAACCCAGACAGCACATTAAAAAGCGGAGACATCACTTTGCCAACAAAGGTCCATCTAGTCAAAGTCATGCGTTTTCCAGTAGTCACGTATGGATGTGAGAGTCCCTTGGACTGGAAGGAGATCAGTTCATCCTAAAGGAAATCAACCCTGAATATTCACTGAAGAACTGATGCTGAAGCTGAAACTCCAATACTTTGGCCACCTGATGTGAAGAGCTGACTCACTGGAAAAGACCCTGATGCTGGGAAAGATTGAAGGCGGGAGGAGAAGGGGATGACAGAGGATGAGATTGTTGGATGGCATCACCGACGCGATGGACATGAATTTGAGTAAGCTCCGGGAGTTGGTGATGGACAAGGAGGCCTGGTGTGCTGCAGTCCACGGGGTCACAAAGAGCTGGACACGACTGAGCACCTGAACAATAGCAGCAAGAACAGCGAGGTCCATCAGAGGCGCTGGAGCACAGGATACAGGGAAGGCCTGTTCCGGAAAGGCCCCCTCGGGTCCTGCTAGATCATGAATACTATGTGCAAGCCCCGCATGGAGGAACAGCCAGCGAACACACTGCAGGCACCTCCTCCGCTCACACACACTCCACTTCCCACCAGACTTCCCTTACAAGCACAAGTCCAAAGATAAACGTATGAAGGATTTCAGTGAACCAAACCAATGCACCATCAGACCGTGTACCAGCAGAGCATGAAGCTAAACAGCTCCTCACATCTGGAATGAGACGGGACCCCTACAGTCACCCTCCCCTCCTGGCTCCCCCTGACTGTTCACATAGCACACGCGGGCTAAGTCTTGTCAGTCGTGTCCGACTCTTTGTGACACCGTGGACCACAGCCCACCAGGCTCCTCTGTCCAGGGATTCCCAGGCAAGAACACTGGTGTAGATTGCTGTGCCCCTGTAGGGGGACAAACCCACCTCTTCCATCTCCCATTGGCAGGTGGGTTCTTCACCCCAGCTCTGCCTGGGAAGCCATTCACACAGTATTTAAAAAAAAATACTACTTTCATCTCCATGATGTCATGTTTGTGAAACTGGCACAAACATGACGTCATGGAAATGAACTTAACGTGATCGAATGTTGAAACTGAACAGCTCTGGCCGGTGGCTCCCAAGGGGTGAATAGATGGCAAATGTCACTGCTCCCCACTGAAATGTGACGTATTCCACAGCGCTGCTGTGACTTCCCCGGGGCGCCAGGCACACAGTCTGGGAACCAGAAGTGTAGCCGTAAAGCATGTGACTTGAGTCATCACCCATGAAGAGATGACGGAAGGGTTGCACTGGGCACACACGGGGCTCCCAGAAAGCCGGGGCTCCCAGAAAGCCGGGGGCCCCAGAAAGCCGGGGCTCCCAGAAAGCCTGGGCTCCCTGGCGCTGTCTGTACTGCCTGTCCAAGGGAGAGCCTGTATTGCCCGATACTGCGATTTAATGATGTATTTGTTGCCATCTCACTTCCCATTTCTTTATGAAGATTTATTGAGCACCCGCTAAGTTGGATATTTTATATGGTGTTGTGGGGGCAAAGCTTAGCCAATTAAATACAGTGCCTGCCCTCAGGGAGCTTAAGAAGCACAGAGAGGGCAGACATCCAGTCAGCACCGGTACCGTCATTATACACAGTAATTAGGGCTGTGCAGGGACCCTTCGGAGTACTTTACAAGCTTATAACCGGCGGCTTCGTCTGGTCTGGGGGTCTCGGGAAGGAACTCAGAGGCTGGTGTTTTAATTAACGTCTGCGGAAGCGTTGGTTTTGCAAGAGTGGAGGAAGATAAGGTTTTCCGAGGCCAAAGGAACGACGGAAACAACGCCCCTGCAGTGAGAGGGCGCAGGCCCGGCTCCGGGCGGGCTCCGCGTTCCTTCCACGGAGAATGCTGGCTTCAGACGGGATGCCTGTGGCGAGAGATGCCTGCAGGGGCAGCTGGTTCCTGGGGGCAGGGCTCATACGGGGCAGGACTCTGCAAACCTTCCCTGGGGAGGGCTCAGGCCCCTCGCACCACCCCTCAACTCCGCGGGCGTTGCACTGAGCAGCGGCAGGCACCAAACAGGCATGCGGTGTGCCAGTGAAGCTTCACTGGCGCTTTGGCCAGAGTCTAGGACCCTTGCTACACACGCCTTCCATGTGGGCCTCACTCGGTGGGTCAAGGGAGGGTAGCTACCTACTGAAAAACAAGCCAGTCCTGGGTCTCCTAGGGTTTCCAATGTACAGAAAGGAGATAAACACAGCTTGTCAGCACAACAGAGACCACAAAGCAGGCAGTCACAGTCCAGGTCAGGACTCAGAGCAGAAACAGCAACCCTTAACCCACCTCTGACATCTTTAAATCCACCCCAGCAACCTCTGCTTCCCAGCAGAGGAGGGGAACTCATTACCAAAGGCCAAAGATAACAACACAGCACAATTATTATAATCAGAGGAAGGAACTCGGGCGGGGAGGCGGTGGCGGCCAGCCTGGCGGCTCAGCGCTGGGTCCTTAACAACCTAGGGGCTCGGCCTCCTCCCGCAGCCGCCGATTCGCAGCCTCTTTCCGGCAGCGCCCGGCTGGCTTTTTCCTATTAAACAACAGTGTGAGCAGTCCATGCCCTTCAGGCCTCTCCCAGAGACAAAGAAGGTCAAACTGAGGCGCCTCGTTAGTTGCTATGGCAACAAAGAAAGTATAACAGAAACCCTGGAAGTGCCACTCAGGACTGCCCCGCCCGAGCTTCAGCCTCAGAACAGCTCACGCCTGCGTGTCACCTGCACCAGGAATGGCAACGGTACCGCGGCCGGCTCCCAGCTCCTCCTGCCGACTCCCCGGTGGTGTCTTGTGTAAGCGTGCTTGCTGACAACTCCAGGTGCCAAGTCTCCCCTGATGGGAACTCTCCCCATGGCCATCTCCTTAAGGTTTCTTAAAATGGGATGTATGCCTCCCACACTGGAATTTCCCAGAGATACTGGTTGAAAATACAGATTCATCGGCTCCACTTCAGACCGACAAAAAGAGAATCTTTTGCCAACAGCTGATAACTACAAGCTCAGAGAGTAGAACGTGGGTGGAGCTATCTTCAGCACAAGTGCAGACAAATGACCACCACCTGGCTTGCCTTGGCTGATTCAAATCCCCACAGCTGAGCCAAAATCTTGCTTTGAAGTCAGCCAGTATTGACTTTCATCTGAAGATGGGCAGCCTTACCTCCAACATTTAACCAAAAGAACTTAAAATGTCAATAGGACGGGAAAGCGCTGCATTCGTGTGGAAACTGCAAAATGGATTCACTTTGTTTGGGACTAAAAAGAAAAGTTTTTATTAAAAGTCGGTTCAGTATCCTCCTCTGAAAGGTCAACGTTGTCCACCCTCTACCCTAAGGAACCATACCATGCCCCTTTATATAAACGGACGTTCTCCTTAGTTTTCCTGTTTCCTGAGCAACTGGCTTAAATAATTTGGCTTCCGGGTCAGGCGCTGTGAAGGCAGGCACACTGCCTGTTTTATTCGCACCGTATTTCCAGCAACTACCACTCAGCCTGGGATATCCAGAGATGAGGCAGGATAAATACTTGGTAAATGAATAAATGAAGCACAGAAACCAAAGCTGTCTTCCTGGAAAGCATTTTAGAGCTGCTGCCTTTTAATCGTTCTGCCTTTTAAGTTAGGTAAAGGGTCTTTTTGCACATGCTGCGTGCTTAGTCCAAGTCTTTGCGACCCCATGAACTGTAACCTGCCAGGCTCCTCTGTCCATGGAATTCTTCAGGCAGGAATACTGGAGTGGGAAGCCCTTTCCTCCTCCAGGGGGCCTTTCTGACTGCACTGCAGGTAGATTCCTTACCCCCGGAGCCGCTAGGGAAGCCCCCGAGGTCTCTTTTCAGCCGTGGATACATGAGAACGTAAAAGGAAGACAGAGTTTCCCCCCATCGCACGTCTGCGAAAAAAGAAAGTCACCTTCTCATCATACAATTAGAAGAGAAGCAACTCTAAGTGGAACCATGCGGTTTAATCTGTAGATGTCCGTACATTTGCAATGTTGGTGGAAGCGCTTAAGAATTCAGTTTGGATTACGTACAAATCCAGCACAGCTTTGAAATGTTACCCCTTCTCATACTCAGCTGTTCACCAAGGAGGCTAAGGATTAGAAAAAGAAATTTCAAAATAACTTTGAATCACTATTTCTCTTACTTAAGGCCAGAGATTTTTTGTGTTTAAATCTCATGTTGTCTACTAAAAACCCTGAAACTGATAAAAGATAGTATTGGGGGTTCTTACAGTGGGGGGACTCCAGCCTGTCGCTTGTTTCTGTAAACAGTTTTATTGGCACATGGCTAGGCCTCTCCTTTGAGGGTCACTGTCTACAGCTTTTTCTGCAATACAGTAGGAACAGAGACACCATAGGACCCAGAAAGCTAGAATATCTGTATTCTGGCCCTTTAAGGAAAATATTTGCTGCCCTCCAGAGCGGCATGAGTAAGGGAAACACGATTTACACAGTCTCGTGACTCAGACTGCCCGGGTTCAAATGTGTCTGTCATTTAGTCGCTGTTGACATAATCAAACAGGAAGGCCGTTAGACTGCGGTGGTCCTGGGTGGCCTCCTGGAGCAAAGCAAAAACGTAAGCAAGAATCAGTGCACTAGAATTCGAGAAAATGAAATTAGGAACAAGCCATCACAGCCAAAGAGTCTTTCCCAGATGAGGCAACCACCTCTGCCACAGGCAGTCAGTGGTTTCCTTGCTCTGCCTCCAAGTATTCTCCATAAAAGAAGAGCTGACTCTGGAAAAGACTCTGATGCTGGGAGGGATTGGTGGCGGGAGGAGAAGGGGATGACAGAGGAGAGATGGCTGGATGGCATCACTGACTCGATGGGCTTGAGTCTGAGTGAACTCCGGGAGTTGGCGATGGACAGGGAGGCCTGGCGTGCTGCGATTCATGGGGTCGCAAAGAGTCGGACATGACTGAGTGACTGAACTGAACTGATTCTCCATAAAAACTGCACCCTGACCCCACCAGCTTGTCCACAGAGCTCTTGTAACTATCTTTGGTTTGGCATTGCCCAATCCCAAGAGATGGATACTCAAATAAGCTTTTTTATTTAAGCCCTGCCGCGGGCATGTGGGGTCCTAGCTCCCTGATGAGGGTTCGAGCCCACACCCCATGCAGAGGGAGCCGGAGTCTTAACCACTGATCACCGGGTGGTCCCTCAGATAAACTCCTGTAATCTGCCTCAGTTTATCTTTTAACAGAGCTAAGAGATCCTAGGCATATTTTTAGATTATTTAAACTCCTTAAGGATCCGTTTCTCATCTGTTAAACAGGAACAATAATTACACTTACCTCATGGAGCTGCTGAGGATTGAATTAAGTAAAATAACACAAGTAAAGCTCTAAGAATAGCAGAGAGAATAAGTAGAGGCTGTTAGGAGACTCTAGTAAAACTCTAACTCCTTTTTGTCAATATGTTTCTTTTTTGAAAAGTCCTGAAAGAGTCTCTGGCTTATAGTTAACCACATTCAGCAACATTTCTTCACACACTCATTAGCTGTAGACTTGCTTCAGCAATCGTGACTTCATTAAAATTATAATTATTTCCTTAATTCCATTTCCTTTATCTACTTCTTTAACTTAATCCCCCATGCTGGCTGCCATGGCCCTGGGAATCAAGGAGAACCTCTTATGAGACAGTTTTCAATGAGGGAAGAAAAAAAAATACACAGGAGCCAGATAGAGTCAGGGAAAATGAACAGCGAGCGATTATCAAACGTGTGTGGAAACCAAATTCTTAAAAGATGAACAGAAACACGTCCGGGAGAAGCAGGATGAGCTAGAAGGATGGGGAGAGAACAAAGAACACAAGTGGTCCCAGCAAAGCCATCAGTGCGAAATCGTTTCCGTGTCCCTGACCCACTAATTAATTCTCAGCTGAACTTAACCCTCCTCCTCCAGGCTTCTCCACCCCTGAGAAAAACACACCCCAACCGCCTCAGATCAAGACCTTTGGGGTTCCATTGGCCAATCTCCATTTTAGGAAATTATGCACTTTTTGGAAGGAGCATTCTTGGGACTTAGCAAAAACACTTTTTTGCCTCCTTAGTGAAAATAATCATTTTGGAAGGACCGAGCCCCGTGCCTGGCACTGAGAACATGTGCAAATCAGTGTTACTTTTCTTCCCATTATAGAGAGAACTCCCTCCCAAGGACCAGGGTTTATTCCTCCATCCATGAGTTCAATGGATATTTCTCAAGCATGAGCTATGTTCTAGGGTCTGGGAAATAGGATTGCTGAATTTAGTGAGGAAAAATAGAGACCACCAGGCAAGTTTTAATCTAAGATAGACAACGGACATGTTTAAGTATAATCACATCCCATGCAGTACACGTATGCTAAAAAAATTATTCATTGTGTAACTGAAATTCAAATTTAATTTCATCTCATATTTTATCTGGCAATGCTACTGAGAATCTAGTTGAGACCAAGACAGACCCCACCCATTATACAGCTCTACAGCAATTCTAACCTCAGAAGCTCACAAGACTCAGTTCCCATCTGGCATTTTCCCAGAGGGAAAGTCTAGGGAGCAGAGTGACCATCTCTTTAGAAGCACATCACTTCTGGGGCCCACTGAGCAGATGCCACACTGTGCTGGAATCATGTCCTCGTTTCCTCATCATGCTCCTCCACACGTAAGGTCCTTGGTGACAGAGGCTGTGGCTTTTAACTCTTCGTCTCCTGACTCTGCCTCGCAAGGGGCCTGGGGCGAGCAGATGCTCAGCACAGACAGCTGAGTGAGTGAGTGAACAAACACGTACACGGTTGGATCCTATCAAACGCGACGGTCAGGGCTCACCAGGAAGATACTCACACACCTTCAGACACACCAAGATGCAGAGAAAGCCATGTAGCCAGAAGCCCAAGACCATATGGTGAAGAAGTACTTTTATTTTAAAACGTTTTTGGAAGGTACATGGAACAAAATAAAAGCTTTCTTAAAAGGGAGGGAGAGGGGAGGTGGTGTAAGAAATTGTAACGCTGGTAAATAATATAAAGGGTGCTTGGAAAGGTGACTTCTTAATGTAATAGGTCATACTGAGTCAAAGCACTGATTTAACTAAGTGGGAATATAATAAAATAGGATGGCCCATAGTTAAGCAGAACCATAATATTAATAACTGAGGAATATGGTATAAACAACAAATAATTAAGAGCCATTTTATTGTCAGTACTGTCATACAATTGAAACACTCAGAAGGAAAATAAATCACGAGAATTTGCAAAAGGGTATATTCAGGGAGGTGCAGGGGACTCCGTATCTACAATAGAAAACCACAGCCGTAGAAGAGGGAACACAAAGTCGATATCTATAGAGCGGGTTTCAAGTAGGCTAATTTTTTTTTTTTTTTAAAGAAAGAAAGGGGAACAAACAAAGACAGGAAAAAAGAAAAAGAGTATTGCAGTGTCCCAAGGACCACACAGGTAGGCAGGACGTGGAGCTGCTTTCTGGCACGGCTTCCCGGGCGCTCTCTGCCCGTCTGGGTGGGTCTGTGGCTGACACGGCTCACGCCAGGCCCGTCAGTGCTCAGATGGGTAGGTGGGAAAAGTCTCTGTTCGATGAAGCTTCAGAGGGCTGGTGACACCTTTTCCAAAAGAGATTTTAAAATCAGCAGCTGCAACCACAACCAGGTTAGCTCATCACAAGTTTCTGTATAACAGAAATAAATAACATAGGATACAGAATGTTTCCCCCCGCAGAGGCTACTCACAAGGATGTGCAAAGGAGAGTCCTGACAGACAGCGTGGCTAATACATCACTCACGTGTGGCCTTTGCACGGCTGCTGCTGCTGCTGAGTCGCTTCAGTCATGTCTGACTCTGTGCTGCCCCACAGACAGCAGCCCACCCCTGGATTCTCCAGGCAAGAACACTGGAGTGCGTTGCCATTTCCTTCTCCAACGCACGAAAGTGAAAAGTGAAAGTCGCTCAGTTGTGTCCAACTCTTTACGACCCCATGGACTGCAGCCCACCAGGCTCCTCTGTCCATGGGATTTTCCAGGCTGGAGTGCTGGAGTGGGGGGCCATTGCCTTCTCCGGGCCTTACACTGGCTACGTGCAAACCAGGCTTCCCAGCTGGCTCAGTGGTAAAGAGCCCTCCTGCCGATGCAGGGGACACGGGCCCGTGCCTGGGTCGGGAAGATCCCCTGGAGAAGCGAATGGCAGCCCCGTCCGGTAATCTTGCCTGGGACGGAGGAGCCTGGCGAGTTCCATTCCGAGGGGTCACAAACAGGTGGAGACAGCTTAGCGACTAAGCAACAAGGCGATCGAACCAGGAGCAACGGGGGCAACCGCCTCCTCAGTACCTTATGCACCAACTCCTGCAGCCAAAGATTTAGGGAAGATGGGGTCCAGTCAAGAGACTGGGGCATCTTTCGGCGAGGACACCCTTTGGAAACCAGACCAGAAATAAGAGTATTGTGTTTATTCCCAGGCAATCCCGCGGTAACGGAGGGCCTCCTAAAAGCCAGACAGGCTTTATTGCTTCAGGTGTGAGTTCCAGACCAAGGACAATGCAGACGTCAGGAGGCCCAGGTCAGGAAGGGTCCCACGAGGCCACTGAGTCTCCTTCATGACACAGGGCAGGGGCTGGCGAGCTCCGTAAAGGCCAGCCACGAGGCATGTTAGACTCTGCAGGCTGAGTGGTCTCGCAGCGCCTACCTAACCCCACTGCCGGCAGCACGACAGCAACCAGCTCATCTGTAAGGAGTGGGCGTGAGCGTTCCCATGAAAGGCTGTGGGCAGAACAGTCAGCAGCGGGACCGCCCAGGAGGCCAGGGGCCCTTCCTTGCCGCTGCAGCGCTGGATTTGATGAGCACGCGAGGCGTTCTGCCGCCATCTGCTGGCCAAGGGCTGTCACTGCCCAGTTGCTAAGTC
>SJXQ01004387.1:0-14880 GCA_006408695.1 Aepyceros melampus | reverse complement strand
TCGCTGGGCGGCCACCTCCTCTCGGGGGCCTTCCCGCCCAGGGTGGAACCCGGCTCGGCCTCCGCCACCGGAAGCCTCGCAGGCGGGACAGATGGACATTCCCCCCTTACTCGCTGTGTGAACCACCACCCCTGAGACGTGAGATGATTTTACGCAGTCTGAACATTTTTTTAAAATCTATCAAATTTAGTGGTAAATTGAGTTTCCAAGCTATTCAGTACATACACAGCACACATTAGCACCGTATCTCAATGAATACTGGAGACTAAAAATCAATCCCAAGGTGAAACAAAAACAGACAAACCTACACAGAACATGCTGATGAGGGACTATCTCGGAAACGCTGGTTATAAATTGAGTATCAAAATAAAACACATTTACATTAATTCCTACACAGGTAGCAAAAGTATATGACAACAATTTGATGAAATAATTGATACAAAACATAAAGAAAAAAATCACTGAAGCAATTATAATGCCATTCTCATGCACAGAAATATTCTAAGATAATAGGATATTTCACTGAGTATTAGCATGCAGTCAAAACAGGAAAAATGTAAGAATTCTATTGGGACCTTAGGTTCAATGAACGTTATACTATGTAACAAACAATCCTAGTTTTAATTATCATCTTCAATCCTAGTGCACAATCACCTTAAAAACCCTATAAAATTACCAGTCACAAACTTTGATAACCCATCATCTCCGTAGGGATTCCATGGCTTTTTTTCTTTCTTATTATCACTGGAATTTATTTCATCAGAAACGAAGCAATCACTAGCTTTAAATTACGGTCTTGCAAGCACTGCTACCATGCTCATTTGTAAAATCTGTGCCGATAAACTGGGCCCTAATTTCACAGTGATGCGGGCAGGCCTCACTTTCTGCTTCACTGCATTATGCTTTCAGATATTGCATTTCGTTAACTTTTTAAAACTTCTTTTGATTGAGTATTTTTGGGCCTCCTCATGCAGCGTTCGGGATCCCAGTTCCCCAAACAGGGATCAAACCCACACCCCCTAAGTGGAGGCAGTGCCGGTCCTTAACCACCAGATGGCCAGCGAAGTCCCTACATATGTTTCAAACAGCAGCTCTGTGGCGATCCTGCGCCGAGTGACTCTGCTGGTACCATTTCTCCAACAGCACCTGCTCACTTCAAGTCTTTGTGTCACGTTTTAGTGATTCTCCAAGTACCTCCAGCTTGTTCATTATTATTATACTTGCTTTGATGACCTGTGATTGGTTATGTTTGAGGTTACTACTACAACTCACCGAAGGCTTACATGATGGTTGGCATTGTTTAGCAATAAAGTGTTTTTGAATTAAAGTATGTTCATCGTTTTAGAAATACAAGCTGTTGCACATTTAAGAGGCCACAGGCTAGTGTAAACATAACTTTAATAAGCACTGGGAAGCCAAAAAAAGTCGTGTGACTCACGAATATTCTTCATCACAATATTCTCTTTATCGCAATGGTCTGGAACCAAAAGTGAAAATGAAGTCTCTCAGTTTGCCACCTGTGGACCGTAGCCCACCAGGCTCCTCCATCCATGCGATTCTCCAGGTAAGAAAACTGGAGGGGTTGCCATTTCCTTCTCCAGGGGCTCTTCCTGACCCACGGATCCTGACGCTTTACCCTCTGAGCCACCAGGGAAGCTAATATGTACCCAAAGCCTACCTGAATCTCATTACTTTTGAGTGTTGGGTTATACAAATAACAAATAACAAACCTAAATATAAACTGAACTGAAATATAAAGGCTTATCGAATAAACCCAAGTCTGATTCTGATAAGCCGTTTGGTTTGTGACTTGCTATATTTGGCAGAAACAACACAAACCAAGGGAACATTTCATGCAAAGATGGGCTCAATAAAGGACAGAAATGGTAGGGCCCTAACAGAAGCAGAAGATATTAAGAAGAGGTGGGAAGAATACACGGAAGAGCTGTACAAAAAGGATCTCCACGACCCAGAGAATTACGATGGTGTGGTCACTCACCTAGAGCCAGACATTCTGGAATGTAAAGTCAAGTGGGCCTTAGAAGCATCACTACGAACAAAGCTAGTGGAGGTGATGGAATTCCAGTTGAGTTGTTTCAAATCCTGAAAGATGATGCTGTGAAAGTGCTGCACTCAATATGCCAGCAAATTTGGAAAACTCAGCAGTGGCCACAGGACTGAAGAAGGTCAGTTTGCATTCCAATTCCAAAGAAAGGCAATGCAAAAGAATGCTCAAATTACCGCACAATTGCACTCATCTCACATGCTAGTAAAGTAATGCTCAAAGTTCTCAAAGCCAGACTTCAGCAATACATGAACAGTGAACTTCCAGATGTTCAAGATGGTTTTAGAAAAGGCAGAGGAAGCAGAGATCAAATTGCCAACAGCCACCGGATCACGGAAAAAGCAAGAGAGTTCCAGAAAAACATCTATTTCTGCTTTATTGACTATGCCAAAGCCTTTGACTATGTGGTCACAATAAACTCTGGAAAATTCTGAAAGAGATGAGAATATCAGACCACGTGACCTGCCTCTTGAGAAACCTATATGCAGGTCAGGAAGCAACAGTTAGAACTGGACATGGAACAACAGACTGGTTCCAAATAGGAAAAGGAGTATGTCAAGGCTGTATATTGTCACTCTGTTTATTTAACTTATATGCAGAGTACATCATGAGAAACGATGGGCTGGAGGAAGCAGAAGCTGGAATCAAGATTGCCAGGAGAAATATCAATAACCTCAGTTATGCAGATGACACCACTCTTATGGCAGAAAGTGAAGAGGAACTAAAAAGCCTCTTGTTGAAAGTGAAAGTGGAGAGTGAAAAAGTTGGCTTAAAGCTCAACATTCAGAAAACGAATATCATGGCATCTGGTCCCATCACTTCATGGGAAATAGATGGAGTAACAGTGGAAACAGTATCAGACTTTATGTTTTGGGGCTCCAAAATCACTGCATATGGTGATTGCAGCCATGAAATTAAAAGACGCTTACTCCTTGGAAGAAAAGTTATGACCAACCTAGATACCATATTCAAAACCAGAGACATTACTTTACCAACAAAGGTCCGTCTAGTCAAGGCTATGGTTTTTCCTGTGGTCATGTATGGATTTGAGAGTTGGACTGTGAAGAAAGCTGAGCACCGAAGAATTGATGCTTTTGAACTGTGGTGTTGGAGTTGGAAGAAAAGTTATGACCAAACTAGATAGCATATTGAAAAACAGAGACATTACTTTGCCAACTAAGGTCCGTCTAGTCAAGGCTATGGTTTTCCCAGTAGTCCTGTATGGATGTGAGAGTTGGACTGTGAAGAAGGCTGAGCGCAGAAGAATTGATACTTTTGAAGTGTGGTGTTGGAGAAGACTCTTGAGAGTCCCTTGGACTGCAAGGAGATCCAACCAGTCCATTCTGAAGGAGATCAGCCCTGGGATTTCTTTGGAAGGAATGATGCTGAAGCTGAAACTCCAGTACTTTGGCCACCTCATGTGACGAGTTGACTCATTGGAAAAGACTCTGATGCTGGGAGGGATTGGGGGCAGGAGAAGGGGACGACTGATGATGAGATGGCTGGATGGCATCACTGAGTTGATGGACGTGAGTCTGAGTGAACTCCCGGGGTTGGTGATGGACAGGGAGGCCTGGCTTGCTGCTATTCATGGGGTCGGAAAGAGTCGTACATTACCGAGCGACTGAACTGACGTAAACTGAACTGAGAGTCAGTTTTCGATATGTGAGAATGCATGTACTGAATGCTGTAATCCCTGCCAAGATTTATATACTGAAGCCGTAACCCCTCAATGTAATAATATTTGGATGTGTGGCTTTTGAGAGTAATTATCTGAACTGACATAAACTGAACTGAGAGTCAGTTTTCGATATTTGAGAATGTATGTACTGAATACTGTTATCCCTGCCAAGATTTATATACTGAAGCCGTAACCCCTCAATGTGATAATATTTGGATGTGTGGCTTTTGAGAGTAATTATGGTTAGATTAGGTCTTGAAAGTGGGACACTTATGGTGGTATTAGTGCTTTCATAAAAACAGGAGACACTTGACTTCTCTCTGTGCAGGTATAGTGATTTGATGACCATCTACAAACCAGGAGGAGTGTCCTCACCAGAGCCCGACCATGCAGACATTTTTTCTAGAAATGTGAGAAATCAATTTCTAATGTCTAAGCCATATAGTCTATTGTGTTCTGTTGTGGCAGCCTGATCTGAGATGGAATTTTGTTTATGGGGATAGAAACTCTAAGAATGCAACTTTGTAGGGATACTATCCAATGATTCCCAGATTTTTATGAACAATTCAAATCTTTATGTGACTGCAACTTTTACCTATGTAACATATGTAGAATAAAAGTAGCAAAGGTGAGGAGATGGGTAAGGTCAGGGCAATGAACAGATAATGAAGCCCACATCTCCAGCAACTTGATATGGGAAGCCCCAGGAAAGCTTGTACCTAACACTCAACTCTAAGTTTATCCACCACTGATGGAGGAGTTAGATTCAACTCTTAGAACTTCTGATACTGTTGCTTTTCAAATACAGATATTCTTGATAAGGGTCATATTTAGCGGAAATTTGTTAAAAAGTGGTAAGTTAAGAAATGGGAAAAAATTCCTATCATTTCAGAAGAAAAAATCTGCCAACATGTGTCTCCTGAAGGCAAAGTTTAGAGGAAAATACCAGAAGTTCACAAAAGTAGAAGACTGGGGTACTGAGAAACTGTCTTTTATTCTACATTTTTGCCTGATTCCAACTTAGAATCACAAGGGCATGCTACTATGTTAGGGTGGTTTTTCATACAAGCTGTTAAAACACATAATTTCAGTTGCTGAGAATGAAACCTATTCACACAGCCTTAGATATTTAAAATAAAAAAAAAGACTTTTCAGAGATCACAATGAAGAATGAAATAAAGCACAGGGTAGTAAGTATAAAGCAGAACTTCAAGAATACCCCCACATTTTTATTATAAGTGAAATACTCAATATAATATGTATTCCTATAAAAAAAGTATAGAGATCTGAATATCTATTTATTTAAGATTTTGGAGCTTCCCCCAGAGACTCGGTGGTAAAGAATCTGCCTGGAATGCAGAAGACACAGGAGACACGGTTTTAATCCCTGTATTGGGACGACCCTCCAGGAGAAAAGCATGGCAATCCACTCCAGTATTTTTGCCTGGACAATCCCAAGGACAGAGGAGCCTGTTGGGCTACAGTCCATAGGGTTGCAAATAGTTGGACACAACTGAAGCAACAATATATGTATGCATTTAAGATTTCATGCAGCAAAAATATTTTGCTGCTAAAAAGAACTTTGAAATCAAATACATTTTTATAATTATCATCTTAAGTCATTCAGGTTAAGACTGTCTTCAATCCTTAAAAGTCAATATAGAACACATTTCCAAAACTGTATTGAGCCACTTGGATGACATGAAGTATTTGAGCACTTCATTGTGTTTCTTTGTGAATTCGTATTATACTAACTTTCTTATAACCAAACTAGACATTTTCATAATGAGAATTTCACTCATAAACACTATTTTGAAAGAAAACTAGAACAATGACATCCTAGATCTGGTAGTCATGTGAAAAAACACTTAATACTCTATTCCATCTAAATGAAATCGCTATTTTAACACTATTTTTAAAGCAATATACCACTGCTGAAGAGGAAGCCTGCTATTTTAGAAACTGATGAATCTCTTGTAATTTCAACAGGTACAGACAGCTTCTTGCCTAATGGGAGGAGGAGCAATAGTGATGTCATCTCTTAAGGATCCACTTGTGGAAAATAAATGAGAGACTCTGACTCCAGAGCTGAGGCATGTCATGCTGAGGACACTGTGGCACTGACAGAATAACAAAGATTCTCACATTCTAAGGCAGGATTTTATTGACTTACAGAGGAAAACAGAGAAGTTGACTCATGTGAAGATTTCCTATTTTGAGATATCAAGAAATCATAGCAGAAGATGGAAAAGAGTAAAGAAATGGAAAGGGAGACAGACTGGTTATCAAATTTAAGTGAATTTATTATGTAATAAGAACCTTTAGCTCTTAGACCTATCTTCTTACAGAGTGAAAGGGAGGGAGATAAAAATAACAAAACTTACAATTTATTTTATAGTGATTGTTTAGTGTATGATATAATTTCTATTGCTTTTTAAGAAAAATTTCCTAGAAATGTATTATCTTTAGTTGCTGTGGTTATATTTTAAAGGATACTTAAAATTTAACATATAGGATAAAAACATGTTTATTCAACATGAAAAACTCGGAATGTTGTGATAACGATTTACCTCATTAATTTTTATATGGATTTCTTGCACTTTTAGTGCTATGGCATTTTTCTGACTCATTTTGTTTCCAGTGCCCATCCTCCCCATCACAGCTGTGGCAGTTCACCTACATAAAGTGTAGAGTTGCGTGCACGCATGCATGCGTGCTCAGTGCTTCAGTTGTGTACAGCCCTGGGACCCCATGGACTGTAGTCCACCAGGGTCTTGTGTCCATGGAATTTTCCTACCAAGAATACTGGAGTGGGTTGCCATGGCCTCCTTCAGGGGATCTCCTGACCCAGGGATCAATTTTCTTGCACTTTTAGTGCTATGGCATTTTTCTGACTCATTTTGTTTCCAGTGCCCATCCTCCCCATCACACTGTGGCAGTTCACCTACATAAAGTGTAGAGTTGCGTGCACGCATGCATGCGTGCTCAGTGCTTCAGTTGTGTACAGCCCTGGGACCCCATGGACTGTAGCCCACCAGGGTCTTGTGTCCATGGAATTTTCCTACCAAGAATACTGGAGTGGGTTGCCATGGCCTCCTTCAGGGGATCTTCCTGACCCAGGGATCAAATCTGGGTCTCCTGGGTCTCCTGTATTGCAGGTAGATTCTTTAGTGTTGCGTCCCCAAGGGAAGCCCTGTGGGGTAGAATTATTCATCTTTAAAAATGTATTACCTTAAAAAAATCAATTTACTTACAGAAAGCTTTTTGAAAGCATGGAATAAGTCATTATATATATTCCAAAAATTAAGACTTTGCACACAAATATCATAGTTTGGGAAAAAACCAGTAATACTGTAAAAACAAATTTGAACAAAATATAGAATGAGGTAGTTGAGGAATGTGCTAGCTTGCCTACAAGGTAATCAATGCAATTCAAACTTGTATGCTTATTCTACAGTTGAGACCAAGAATAGAAAGAAGGAGAATAGTCCAGGAAAAAAAAGCTCTTTGGCTATAAAACTAAATGGTAAAGGCTTTTTTGTGGAATTCTGTTATACGCTAACTTGTGCAACCCCTCTAACCCATATGTTGAAGTTTTAACCTCTTTATCTCAATATGTGACTATATTGAAGACAGAGCCTTTAAGGACTTTATTAATGTTAAGTACGCTCATAGGGATGGGCCATAATCTAACAGTACTGATGTACTATGAACAAGAGGAGATTAGAATATGGACATGCACAAAGTGAAGCTGCTGTGAAGACACAGGAGAAAATGGCTATCTACACACGAGGAAAAAGGCCTCAAAAAAAATCATGGTAAAGGCTTTTTGTGGAATTCTGTTATACGCTAACTTGTGCAACCCCTCTAACCCATATGTTGAAGTTTTAACCTCTTTATCTCAATATGTGACTATATTGAAGACAGAGCCTTTAAGGAGTTTATTAAAGTTAAGTACGCTCATAGGGATGGGCCACAATCTAACATACTGATGTACTATGAACAAGAGATTAGAATATGGACATGCACAAAGTGAAGCTGCTGTGAAGACACAGGAGAAAATGGCTATCTACACACAAGGAAAAAGGCCTCAGAAAAAATCAGTCCTACGGATAACCTGATCTCAGACCTGAAACTTCTAGAACTGAGTAAATACACTTCTACTGTTTAAGCTATCTAGTGTCTAGCACTTTGTTATGGCAGCCCTAGAAAGCTAACACAAATGCTTTCATGTTTTTACCTCTCTGTGCTGGTTATGAAAAGGGAATATTTCAGAAAGATGTTTCTCTTGTACAAAGATGATGCAAGGAAGAATTTAGAGTAAGCTAAATACCTTCTTAAAAGTATTATGATGCAATCACTGATGAGCTTAGATTAACAGGGAAAATAGAGTCAGTAATAGAAAACCTCTCAACTCCAGGCAGCCAAGGTGTAGCTTGGTACCCCTAGAAACTTATATAACACAGATATCCAAAAAAGATTTTAAAATTTTTCCTTAAAACAGACTGAGTACTTAAACCAGTGTGGTATTATCAGAGATCATTAATAGTTGAAATTTACTGAAGTGGGTTTATCTCTTTTTTTAAGGTACAATTTTGTAGGAAAATATAAACGAAGTATGTATTGAATATTATTTAACAGTTATTTTCTTCTAAGGAAAAACATAGCCAGTTGTCCCTTATTGCCCCAAATTGGCATCAAATGACAGAGGCATATTGTCGAAGAGAAAATAAAGCCAAATTTACTTGGACCATTACATAATCAAAATATAATAGAAATTGCCCATTAAGTTTTTAAGATAAATTCCTGCACAGTCACATGCATGAGTTCATTTCCTGTAGTGACATCTCTGTTTTCTCAAAATCCTTAGCATTCTGGAGGGATGAAAATGCATATTTTGACTGGCAAGATCTAAGTCTCAGTGAGGAGGGCTTCCACTAATCCTCAAGGATGAGTGGCTGTATATTTCCTAGATTCTCAGGAAGAGAAAGCAAAAGACATAGAAAATCCTACTCAAGCAAACTTCACAAAATATTTTTCCCCTGTAAGCTTTATCTGAAAAGAACATAGGCAACTGGAATTTCTGGATTTCAGAAGACCAGTCCTCTCCTAGGGAAGAATTTGAGATGCAGGGAATGAAAAACATTGTGTTTGAGAGAAGGCCAGAGCTATGATTGAAATCTCTACCTTTCAGTTCTTGTTTTATTACATTACTTTTGCACTTAATCACCCTTGAAGAGAATTTTTAAAGCATAACAGACCTTTTGGACCTGGATTCCTGATTTCATGATGACTGGGGAAAGGCACAGTTTCTCCACCACAAGTTTTCTTAGTTCTACTTCAGTCATTACAGAAGCTCTGGAGTTAAAACCTTGTTCAGAGTTTGTCTTGGATCCTATTAATGTTTCACCTCTGAATTTTGAGTCATTTTTTCACTTTTATTTGATTTCATTACTCCAATCTATGATTAAACTTTAATTTTTCTCTGAAAAGCAATTAGCAAAAACAGAAAATAAATCCAGGAAGCACTCTCCCGAGTTGTTCCTCAAATTTTTCACATTTAAAGCAGAGATAATAATGGACAAACTCATCATCATCCAAGTTTATTTTAGTTAAATAAGAAAGCTTTAAAATTCAGTATATAAACTATTATCTGCTAATTCTGCTAAGAATTAAATCCTTTTGTTGCTGACTTAGCCTTAGCTTTGTCAGCAACTTTGATTAGTACAAACTTTGGCAGTATCAGCATGACTTTTGGCATGAAATTTTTGCTTAGATATGACATAATATAACCAATTCTTCTAAAACGACATACTATGTGGGAATCCTTTACTGGACTTGTTCTTAATCAGGATTAAACTCAATTTTGTAATATAACAGATATGCCACAGTCTAAACTATATACACTGTGAACACATCCACATTTGGGGATGTCTAGAATGGTAATGACGGAGAAGGCAATGGCAGCCCATTCTAGTACTCTTGCCTGGAAAATCCCATGGATGGAGGAGGCTGGTAGAAGAGTCGGACACAACTGAACAACTTCACTTTCACTTTTCATTTTCATGCATTGGAGAAGGAAATGGAAACCCACTCCAGTGTTCTTGCCTGGAGAATCCCAGGGACGGCAGAGCCTGGCGGGCTGCCATCTATGGGGTCGCACAGAGTTGGACACGACTGAAGCGACTTAGCAGCAGTAGCAACAGCAGAATGGTAATGAATCAACTTATGGATGCTTACTTACTGGATAAACCACTGTATCTAACAGGAAAAATTATTGCAAAATTTATTTATACTGGACTCAGTTTCCCAGAATTAAGACCCTTGAATCAGTCCACAGGATAGGAAAGAAAAGGTGGGATGAATTGAGAGAGTAGCATTGACATCTACATATTACCATGTGTAAAATATCTGGTGAGAAGCTATCTGGCACAAGGAGCTCAGCTTGGTGTTTTGTGATGATCTAGAAGGGTAGGATATGTGCAGGGAGGCTCAAGAGGGAGGGGTTACATGTGTATATATGACTGATTCACATTGTTGTATAGCAGAAACCAACACAACATTGCAAAGCAACTATGAGAACTAAAGCAATAGTCACTCAGTTACGTTCTACTCTTTGGGACCCATGGACTGTAGCTTCCCAAGGCTCCTCCGTCCACAGAATTCTCTAGGCAAGAATACTGGAGTGGGTTGCGATTCCTTTCTCCAGGGGATCTTCCTGACCTAGGGATTGAACCCAGGTCTCCAGCACTGCAGGCAGATTCTTTACCTTCTGAGCCACCAGGGAACTATATTTCAATTAAAAAAAAAAAAAAACTTTTGGTAATGCATTGGTTTCCTTTCTTTTGCTATAACTAATTACCATAAATTCAGTAGCTTGAGGCAACCAAATGTACTATCTTACAGCTCTAGAGGTCTGAAGTCCAAAATGGGTCTCACCAGGTTAAAATAAAGGTGCCTGCAGAGCTGTGTTCCTTTATTGAAGCTCTAACCGAGAGTTCAGTTCTCTATCTTTTTCAGTTTCTAGAGGCTCCCTGCATTCCTTGGCTATGGCTGCATTCCTTCAAAAGCAGCAAAGGCCTTTCGAGTATTTCTCACTTGACACCACTCTGACTCTTCTTCTCCCTCTTCCACATTTAAGGACCCTTTTGATTACAATTAACTCAACTGGATAATACAAGCTAATCTCCCTATCTAAATGTCAGCTAATTAGCAACCTAATTCCATTTGCTATCTTCATTTCCCTTTGCCATCTTCATTTCCCTTTGCCAAGTAGCCTAATATATACACAAGTACATGTGCGTATGCTAAGTTATTTCAGTTGTGTCAGACTCTTCCCGACCCTCTAGACTATAGCCTAGGGTTTCCCAGGTGATGCTACTGGTAAAGAACCTACCTGACAATGCAGGAGATGTAAGAGACAAGGGTTTGATCTCTGGGTTGGATGGTCTTCTGGATGAGGGTATGGCAATCCATTCCAGTATTCTTGCCTGGAAGAGCCTGGCAGGCTACAATCCATAGGGTCACAAGGAGCTGGACACCACTGAAGCAGCTTAGCACGCACACACACACATGGACTGTAGTCCAGCAGGCTCCTCTGTCCATGGGATTCTCCAGGCAGAATACTGAAGTGGGTTGCCATTCCCTCATCCAAGTGATCTTCCAGACCCCAGGATTGAACCTGTGTTTCCTATGGCTCCTGCACTGCAGGTGGATTCTTAACCACTGAGCCCTGGGGAAGTCCATATTCACAGGTACTTGCAGTAAAGATGTAGGCATCATGGGGAGTCATTCTTCCTTACTCTTGTGGAAGAATCTTAGTAAAAAGAGAACAAATGCAACAAATAAATATATCAGTTACTATGAAACTAAACTTCTTGTTTGAAAAAGAAAACAGAATGGCAACAGAAGAGGTCTGTGGCTCAAAGACCATAGATGAAAGGCCAATCTGAGTTCAAAGTCATAGAGGTTGTCAGGTCACATACGAAAAGCCTGACTATAAAACTTCCATTTGCAGCTTTAGAATACTGCATTCTAGTGACCTGAAAACTGTGTGGATATTTTTGGAAGAGCAAGAGGAAGCAGAATGTTGTCTTATGGTAGCCTTAGGAACTACAATTGAGAAACACTGGTGAAATTGTGTTGGTAAATGCTGAAACAGTAATTTACAACTGCATTCCTCTCCCAGTTATTCATTTAACTCTGACTCCACACTAAAATAATCTACAGGGACTTTGAAAATGTTTAATAAAAAGATTTAACTTCTTTCCCAGTGATTATTCAGTAGTTTGGGATCTAAGATGCACATGCCAGATTTGTCCAACTGTTCAGTTCCTGAACGTAAGTGTAAGGTTTATATTGTTTTTCTCTGTACTTTTAGCATCAATCACAGTGCCCAGCACATTCCACATGCCAAGCAATGTTTGTACAATGACTATACACAGAAGTACATTATTCAAATCTCATGTGGCCTGAGAATCAGGTGACACTTTGAAAGCTAATCTCTTGCCAGAGTGTTTCTTATTAACTAGCAGGAATCCTAGCTATTAGGTAGATATTTGCCAGCTAGACTTGCTGATTTTGAGATTTTTTTTTAAATGGTATCAGAATTATGAAGGTGATACAAACAGCAGGTGTTCCCTGACACCCTATTTAGAGTAACACCCATAATCCAGTCCCTCTCATTCCCATTTTCTTTTCTATTTTGTCTTATAAACAGCTGACATATGAGTTAGATGGTTGACAGACTTTCTCTCATCTCTCCATTAAGTCTAATAGCAGGTGGGGTATTATTAGGCTTTTTTGCTATAATTTCCCTAGCATCTAGAACAGTGCCTCCTGGAAATTATGCACCCAATAATATTTATCAAATGAAAAAAAATTATGTCATGTGAAAGTAATAAATCACTATAACAAAAAAGAATCTACCACTAATTTGCTCCAGTCAAAAGCTTTTTATCTGTAGACAAAGCAAGAACATATTCAGGAGTCATGGGAGCTTTAACATAGTTTCTCGGCGGCTTAATGCTAGAATTAGTTGGAAGCAAAGGGTGTATATTTTTATTCAATGTAGATTCCTTTAGTCCCTCTCATTCCCATTTTCTTTTCTATTTTGTCTTATAAACAGCTGACACATATGAGTTAGATGGTTGACAGACTTTCTCTCATCTCTCCATTAAGTCTAATAGCAGGTGGGTATTATTAGGCTTTTTTGCTATAATTTCCCTAGCATCTAGAACAGTGCCTCCTGGAAATTATGCACCCAATAATATTTATCAAATGAAAAAAAATTATGTCATGTGAAAGTAATAAATCAGTATAACAAAAAAGAATCTACCACTAATTTGCTCAAGTCAAAAGCTTTTTATCTGTAGACAAAGCAAGAACATATTCAGGAGTCATGGGAGCTTTAACATAGTTTCTTGGCGGCTTAATGCTAGAATTAGTTGGAAGCAAAGGGTGTATATTTTTATTCAATGTAGATTCCTCTAAACTGTAGGGTAAAGTCACACTAGAGAATCTAACATAATCCGGCAAAACACTGTACTTCGATTATAATTTTGTAAATGAATTATTAATCACATAATCAAAATATGCTATTCATCTATTGTATTTTGATGCTCACTGAATATACTTAAAGATTTTCAGTTCAGTTCAGTTGCTCAGTCATGTCCAACTCTCTGTGACCCCATGAACCGCAGCACGCCAGGCCTCCCTATCCATCACCAACTCCCAGAGTTTACCCAAACTCATGTCCATTGAGTCAGTGACGCCATCCAGCCATCTCATCCTATGTCGTCCCCTTCTCCTCCTGCCCTCAATCTTTCCCAGCATCAAGGTCTTTTCAAAAGAGTTAGCTCTTCACATCACGTGGCCAAAGTATCGGAGTTTCAGCTTCTTTAGCTACTATTTTAAACAACTCATCAACATCATATTTAGGGAAATGACTGGCTGAGATTTTGGAAATATTTCTTTTTCAAAGGGAAAGTTTAAAAAGAAATNTGCCCTCAATCTTTCCCAGCATCAAGGTCTTTTCAAAAGAGTTAGCTCTTCACATCACGTGGCCAAAGTATCGGAGTTTCAGCTTCTTTAGCTACTATTTTAAACAACTCATCAACATCATATTTAGGGAAATGACTGGCTGAGATTTTGGAAATATTTCTTTTTCAAAGGGAAAGTTTAAAAAGAAATGGGTATCAGTTTTCCCTAAAATTAGATACTCTCCTTCTTCAAATTAGAGAAAACTAATTTTAGGTTTATGTATTTCATTTTGTGAAGCTTTAGTAAAGTTTTGCAGCTAAGGTTGAGTGTTTAAGGTCTATGAGTTTAAGATCTGCAGTTCTGAATTGAATGAGTTATCAGCATGAATGCACCCTGAAATATTCAAAAAGAAATCAAATAATACATATTTGCTAAATCTGTCCACTTAAAGACCTAGAAACAATTTAAAAAATACTAGTAGAAATCAGCACCACTGAAGTCACAGACTGTGGTCTTTAAACATTATTTCCATTAATAATAACCTAAGAATGAGTTTGTAAGTATATTAGAATAGCAGAAAGTAGGAAAGTGATAAAGTATTACTAAGGTCACCTCAAAAAAACCAGCCATTTCAGAGAATCTCCACTGGCCAAAGATTTTCTAAATGAGCATGAAAGCTTTGATGGATTTAAGCATATCAGATACGTATAAATTCATGAGTTCATAATGGTAAAATCATGTACACACACATAGCCCCATTATCCCTTTTGAAGGATTCAAGGAACCAAATGATAACTCTGAAACTGGTAAATAAAGGGGAAAAAATTGCATTTATTCCACCTTTTCTATTTGAACTGTCTCTAGGTAGCAAAAGAGCTGGTGAAGAAAGTTTCCTTTTAGAAAGTATTCCAAATAATAAATGAAGAGTAGCACTAGTATTGCACAATCACTCAGTCATGTCCAACTCTATACAACCTCATGAGCTGTTGCTCACCAGGCTCTGTTGTCCTTGAAATTTCCCAGGCAAAAATACCAGAGTGGACTGCCATTTCCTACTCCAAGAAATCTTCCTGACTCAGGAACTGAACCTGCATCTCTTGATCTATTTCATGGTGTTGGTTAGCATGATCCCCTGTTCACTGTGCTGTAAGTT